>JAPCYS010000282.1:0-23972 GCA_028641055.1 Alopecurus myosuroides
TGGAATGCTGATATGTTGCACTGGCGTCCTTAAGGCCAATAAAGGGCATGGTTATGTAATAGTATGTTCCATAGGTGTTATGAAAGACGTTTTTATTTGGTCTTTGATACGTCATAAATGTATCCTTAATTTCTGATGTTCCATGTTGTTTTGTTATTGTTTCCCACATGTTTTCTATACACTTTATGTCATTTTTATCGATTTTCCGGACTAACTTATTGACAAGATGCCATAGAGCCAGTTCCTTGTTTTTTGCTGTTTTTAGTTTCAGAAAAGTTGTTCTGGAAATATTCTCGAAATTGGAAAATTCGAAGCCCAGAAGTCTTAGAAATCCCGATGGTTCCACGGATTCCCGAAGAGACCCGGAGGGGGGCCTCAGGGGGCCCACACCATAGGGTGGCGTCCCTGGCCGCGCCAGGGGCGGTGTGGGGCCCCTGAGCCTCCATCGCCTCTTCCATTTTGTCTATTTATTCCCCCCGAGGTGTAAACCCTAAGGATATACCACTTTTACCCGAGAAACACCCGAGGCCGCTGTCACCGTCATGCCGAGATCGGGAGGTTTCAAGAGCTTTGTCGGGCACCCTGGCGGAGGGGGAAATCATCACCGGAGGGGTCTACACCACCATGCCCTCTTCCGAAGTGATGTCTGAGTAGTTCATCTCTCGACTACGGGTCCATAGCGGTAGCTAGATGGTTGTCTTCTCCACTTTGTGCCTCATGTTTAGATCTTGTGAGCTGCCTAATATGATCAAGATCATCTGTATGTAATGCTACATGTTGTGTTTGATGGGATCTGATGAAGTTGAATGATATGTCTTCTGATTATCAATCTATCATGTTATCTTCATGCTTATGTTATTTATGATCTTGCATGCTCTTCGTTGTTAGTAGATGATGTGGCCAAGTAGATGCTAGTAACTCCAAGAGGGAGTATTTATGCTCGATAGTGTGTTCATGCCTCCCTTTTTCTCACGCTCGATTGACAGAAACGTAACGGGTGGGGAATGTGCTATTCCCATTAGGGAGAAAAGAACAATGTTTGCATTACACACTTTGCTTAATGTGATTATCTATTGCTTGCAACTTAATACCCAAGGTTTGCTCGGATGACATTCTGAGGGTGGATTATTAGTCATAGATGCAGTTGGATAGCAGTCTATGTATCTTGTTGTAATGCCCGCATGAATCACATAGTAATCATCATGTCATGCATATGCACTACGGTGCAGCCTTTATATCTGGCAATTGCCCAAATGTAATTTGTTTACCCAACATGCTATGTATCTGTTTTGGAGAGACACCACTAGTGAATTGTGGACCCCGGTCCATTTCCTTCATACTGATAATACAACCACTTCAATCACTGTTTTCCTACTACAATCATTGTTCTCTTTTCATCTACAGCAAACAAGTACTATTTTCCACACCATACATTTAACCTCTTTGTTTTCAGCAAAACCGGTGAGATTGACAACCTCACTGCTTCGCTGGGGCAAAGTGATTTGATTATGTTGTGTAGGTTCCACGTTGCTGCTAAACCGGTAGTACGCCCTGCCACATCAGCTGCATGAACCTTCGGAAGTGATTTATTTCTCCTACTGGTCTATTCAACATTGGTTTCTTTCTGAGGGAAACTTGTTGTTGTGCTCTTCATACCTACCTCTTAGGGTATCCCAACGAGTGCAAGCCCCGCACCATCAATGTATTCCATCATGTAACATGAACCAATTACCGTGCAATGTTCTATGAATAGGATTTCTGAAATTTCATATGTCAATCCAAGCACCTATGCTCCTTGTTTCACTTTTTATTTATTTTGTGGCTATAGCATGAATGAAATTTTTATGGTGGATCACATATGTATTACTTGTGCTAGAATTGCTGAAATAAACATTGTGTTACCTAAATATGTGCATGATCCTACACATATGTTTGATTGGTCAAAGAACTTGATAAATACATATTCTACTGAATTATACTTCACTTATATTTGGAAATTGAATTGCAACTTACATAATGACAATAATGAACATGATAATACAAATGAGTGTACTACTACCACGAAATTTGATCCTAGATCTTCTGTGAGAACACTTAATTGAATACTACACAATAGGAGTTTCTACATAGTTGTTTCTCCTTGTGATCATGATTATTTAAACTTCACTTATACCTTCAATTGTGATTGCTATTTTATGAGATACTGCGTGTTTTCATATGAAAATTATGTGTTAATGACTTGCAATTTTCGTTGATTTATGTCATGTGAGAATATTTATCATGCCCACAAAAATGATACATCCTATTATAGATACATGTATTGTGCATACACATTGTTCTTTTCATTTCTTCCATGTTCAGCTTACCACAAGCCGAGGACGTCTTGTCTTGAAGAAAGGGAGGATGATGAGGATATAGTAGGGGAATATGATGCTTGTTCATGCTTGAGCTGGAAGGAAATATTGAATTTAATTGATGGTGTTTATAAGGTGAATTCCTTTTTAACTGAGTGTGATGTTTGTGTTTATGATAATGTTATATTACGTAAGCCTATGCATTTATGTATGAGCACGTTTGTTGATAATACAAACATTGGTGGAGGAGGACCTCAATACATCTGGAAAACAACAAGTACCTGCTGGAAAATAAGAGGAAACAAGTGGAAAACATTGAAGATAGTTCATCACAAGTGCTTGAGGGAGGAGAGGAAGGTAGGAGCACAAGAGGGAGGGATGGAAAACAAAGTTGCTGCCATGGAAAATGACAATTTGGTGCCATCAAGGAAATGATGTTTTGGTTCGGACTAGCAGAAGTCCTGAATTTGAAACGACCATGGACTCTTAATACGGAATCCAAATAAAGCAAATAAGCACAATCTGAAAAGGAATTTCAAAGGGCTTTCCGATGGATCCGAGTCCATGCACCGATTTGGCTCGTACACATCGTGGTGACCAAAACAAATCACAAGTCGTTTTCTACCAGTTTCCAAACAGAGTCTTGTTAAGTTAGGAAACTTAGAGATTAATTTGTTTACGACTGCAACTGCAGTTTGGACGTCCAGCCGACTTTATATAGGCTTGTAATTCGCATTTTTTAGGTTAGACTACTTTTAGACAAAAAAAACCCATACCCTTAGATTGAATCTTCTTGTAAGCATTCATCTTGAAGTATTGATACTTTGCAAATTATGTGTGTTATATACTATTCCATTGGGAATTAGAAGGTACATAACCACTTGTAGTCGGTGGATTACTTGTGCAAGAGTGTGTAGTTGAGAATATCCATACGGATTGAAAGCTGTAGCATTGGCAATCAGGTATCATCCAGCAGAGATCTCAGTGAATCACGAGTTATCATATCTATTTGTGTTTCTCTTTGAGAAGATCGGGCAACCCCTTTTTAACAACCAGTTCTGCTACATTTTTGCTTGCTGCCATTTTATTTCAGATTGCTATTATCACTTATAATCATTCATGTTACTTGTATTTCACTATCTCTTCGCCGAACTAGTACACCTATACAACTGACAATTGTATTAGGTGTGTTGGGGGAAAGAAGAGACTTCTTATATCGTAATTGCAGGGTTGCTTGAGAGGGATATCTTTGACCTCTACCGCCCCGATGTAGCGTTCCCACATTTAAATGATTCAAGAACATTTGTGTTATGTGCTAGTCCCTGGATCAATTGCTAGCCCACAGTACAAGATGAAATCTCATGCAAATGCATCAAATTCTATTACATCGCAATATCAAGTCTTTACCAAATAATATTACGACTTGCGTAGTCTTAGAAGACTAGCATAAAATAGAGAAATGCAGCGGAAAACATAGAACAACATTGAGCCCATCTTCTTCATGTGCCACAGTCAGAACATGTTGGCGATAGTCTCGAGATCCCTAACAAAATCCTAGTCGTCTTCAGAATCATCTGCAAGATGGAATATGCAGCCACAAGGGAGTCAATACAATTTAATGTATTGGCAAGTAACACTATGGTGGATATAAATGGCAATACTAATACTACATGCTTATTTGGTTGAGTGGAGTTTTGGCTAAGTTTGCGTAAAGCTAGTTTTCTCCTATCACTTTTGTAAAACAAACTTTTGTTTTCAAAGGGTGGCATCATTGGACTAAAATCCAAGCACCACAACTACTGTTCACTTGGTAAAAAATTTACTTATTGAAATTGGTGATGAGATTCTTCTGTCATTCCTTGTCCAGCTACTCATAGTTGTCCATGCTCGAGTAACCGAAACGTGACAGATGGAGGATGTGTTGTTGCCATTAGGGAGAAAACAACAATGCTTTGTCTAAGGATGATGTTTTTGTTTACATTACACACTTTGCTTACTGCGATTATATGTTGCTTGCAACTTAATACCCAACGTTTCGGATGATATTCGAAGGGTGGAATTTTAGTCATAGATGCAGTTGGATAACGGTCTATGTATCATGTTGTAATTCCTGCATGAATCACATAGTAATCTTTATGTCTTGCATATGCACTACGGTGAAGCCTTCATTTATGTCAATTTCCCAGCTGTAATTCATTCACCACATGTGGTATTTATCTTTTTCGGAGAGACATTACTAGTGAACTGTGGACCCCAGTCCTTTCTCCTCATACTGATAAAACACCTACTACTTTCATACTGTTCTCATACTTCTCTCATACTGTTCTTATTGTTTTCCTAATGTTTTCCACACCATACGTTTAACCTCTTTGTGTTCAGCAAAACCGGTGAGATTGACAGCCTCACTGCTTTGTTGGGGCAAAGTGATTTGATTGTGTTGTGTAGGTTCCATGTTGCTTCTGAACCGTTAGTGCGCCCTGCCATCTCAGTTGCTTCAACCTTCTGAAGTTACTCCTTCCTCCTACTAGTCGATTAAACCTTGGTTTCTTACTGAGGTAAAAATGCTGCTATGCTCATCATACCTTCCTCTTGGAGTCTCCCAATGAGTACAAGACCTGCACCATCAGTCTTCTTCTTTCATGTGTATTTGATGATACCCACAATAAGCCTCCAAAAAGCATAAAAGCTCAGAGTCAGCAGTGGTATCTATTATTTGATCGATTCGCGGTAATGCGAACCTATCTTTTGGGCACAATTTGTTCAAACCGGTGCAATCTATACACATCCTAAGAATAGTACTATCCTTCTTCGGGACTTAACTGGGTTCGCAGACCAATCAGTATGTATAACTTCTCGGATAAAGTCAGCTGCTAAAAGTCGGATAATTTCCTTGCCTATGGCCTTCCGCCTTCTTCCATCAAAACGACGGAGACCTTGTTTGACGGGTTTGGATCCTAGAATAACCTTTAGTTGGTGCTCAGAATGTTCCCTAGGAACACCTGGCATATCAGCAGGGCACCAGGCGAAAATGTCCGAGTTCTCACGTAGGAACTTGATGAGCACGCTTTCCTATTTGTCAGTCTTTCCTGTTCCCACTACGAAAACTTTTGTCGGATCTTTGGGGTCCAGGATGACCGGCCTTGTATTCTCCGAGGATTTAAAACTATTTGCTGGCTTCCGGCTTTCTTTTTCTGCCGGCATTTCTGTCGGCAATACTTCTTTAGCCAGCTCCTTCAGCTCTTCCTTCTGTATCACCTGTTCGGCACAAAGGGCGTTTCCTTTCTCCAGCTCATTCGCCAGTTTGAAATCTTCTGATATGGTGATTACTCCTCCTTTTGGCCCTGGCATCTTCAGCTTGTTATAGATATAACATGATCTTGCCATGAATTTCGCGAAAGCCAGACATCCGAGCATTACGTGATACACACTTTCGAACGGCACAAACTCGATTGAGATCCTCTCCTGGCAGAAGCGTTCCCTCTTTCCAAAGGTTACTTTGAGGGAAATTTCTCCTAGGGAATGTGCTTGCCTGCCAGGAATAATGCTGTGAAAACATACATTGCTGTGTTTGAGCTGAGTGTCGGAGAGGTTTAACTGCTTCAATGTACTTAACTACATGATATTGATACTGGATCCTCTATCCATCAGCACTCTTTTGAGCCTAGTGTTTTGAACAATAGGGTTTACAACCAAATCATGTGTGTCGGGTTCTAGGATGTTCCGGGGATGATCAGACTGATCCGAGGTAATTGGCATATTTGAATACTTCAAGTACTTTGGGGTTGGAGGTACAACCACATTGATTTCTTGAAGTGTTCGTTTTGCCTGTTTGGCTGAAGGAGTTGCCAGGAAAGTTAGGTTACATTCTCCTTCAACTCTCAGGAATTTAGGTTCGCCTTTCCGTAGCTGCTCCTGGATTTTATCATCAATGTCAGACTCTCTTTCTTCTTTGTCATCTTCCGGCTTTTGATTGTTGAATTTCCTTTTCTTTCCTTTATTCCCGGATCCCGCATTACCCTTCATGTGCTTATTAATCCGGCACTGCGCATTTGTGTGGGTAGGCTTCCCAAATTGCGAATGGTGGACACCGTTTTCCGACTTAATCTTTTCCCACTCTTCTTTAGAGTAGGAGATGGGTTATGTGCTTTTGCCCTTGCATCTGTTGCCATTATCCTTTCCAAAGGCTATATTCACTTCTTTGGGTTTTGGCTGTGCATCTGGAGTAGCCTTCTTTTTAGAACGAGGTGCCTTTTTGTCTTGAACCAAAGCATCAATGTTTCCGCCTCTCATCCTGATATCATCTTCGACCGCTACATGCCTATTAGCGGTGGTGAGCATAGATCCGAGATCTTTGTGCTCTTTCGAACCAACCATGAACAGTACGAGGCCGGGTTTTAGGCCATTGATGAAAGCATGCATTGCTTGTACATCACTTACTCCAGAGAAACTATTCTTCATTGCAGTCCATCTCGAGATAAAGTTGACGTACGACTTATCTTCATATTGTACGCAACGGTTCATCTAGTTGATACTCTTAGGGTGTTTTTACGTACCTCGGAAGTGCTGAGCGAGTACTCTAGCCATATCTTCCCAGCTGTCTACTGTTCTTGACAGTAGCCCATTGATCCAATCTCTGGCTCCATCCAATAACATTAGGGAAAGAAACTTCACAACCTCTAAATATGTCCCTTTGTTGATCTGGATGGCAGTATAGGAATATGAAAGCCATGTATCCGGGTTTGTACTTCCGGTATACTTTTGGTAAGTTGGACCAACTTTGGAAACACAAGAGTGTAGACTGATTCTACGGATCCTGTCAGTGAAACACTTTGGTCTGAAGTATAAAACGTCTCTTTCCGTCTTACCGACGTGCGCAGAATACCTTCCAGCTGAATGGACAGAAGGGGATTTGCTCCGTTCTGGTCTGTTGTTGCGTGAGTGCGCTCTTCTCGGATCATCCCTATTTCTTCCAGCGTCCTGTCCTTTTGAGTAAGGTGGAGTTTTTCTCCTTGGCCTTTCTTTGTTCCTTGGAGTAGTTTGGGACCTCTCACGCCTGTGAGGATTGTAGTATCTTCCAGCTTTATCGGCTGGGTGTCTCGGAGGCGGCATTACTTTTCCGTCTTGCCGGTTTTGCTCCTCCCATTCCTTATTGTCATGCGGATTATTTCCGCCTTTTGGCAGATGGGATCCTGTTTTGGACGCGGCATCCTTGTTATCTGGGATTTTCTTGTCCTTCTTAGGATCTCCCTTCTTTTCCTTGGCATCGCCTGAATCTCCGGGTACGCCAGGGTCCGGTGCTCCGGCGACGCACGTGGCGGTTTTGCATTAGACTGAATCATCATGTAGCTTGCCTGAACGTGCTTGTCCTCACTGTTGCTATTGTAATGTGTTTCCTAAGAAACTATACACTCCATGTAGCTTTTCTTCATTGGAGTAAAGATTGTCATGAAGGATGGCGAATGCAGCATCCGCGTCTTCGGCTGCGTTTTTGTAGATGCGTTCGTTAGCATTTGTGTTGTTAACATACCTTTGCCAAGATGGGTTTTCAAACCTCTTTCTTGTCCGTAACCGCGTAGGTTTAATTCCATATATATTCCTTATGTTGTACTCCTCTATTTCTTCATGCTGCAATTTAATGTTAGCCTGGGTTTTAAGGAGATTTTCCCGAGTTCGAAACAGATGTTGCTGTTGCCGCATTAAAGCTTGTCTCCTGGCTTCCAGCACTTCTGGTGGCTCGTCTTGTGCAACCAGGGTTTGAGTCAGATCAACCTCCTCGTGTTCCAACATTTGAGGAATAGGGATTTCTGCCATTTTCTTCTCTGCGGGCTTGACACCACTACCTCCTCCAACTTCCATGTTTTTGTTGGAAATGTCTGTCAATTTCTCCACCCTTTTCTTCTGTAGTTTGGATAGCAGTTTCTTGGAGGATTTCTTTTTCTTCTTGGAAGATGGAGGCTTTCTGTTAGGTTCATCTTCCGTCAATTCCTTGACGTCAGGGTAGGTCGGACTAACTTCACCTTCCTCTTCCTCTTCAACTGGCGCAAGCGTTTTGGGGTCTTCATCTTCCCCGTCATCCGAATTTCCAGTCGGTTTTGCCATGAGTACTTCATGGAAACTCCCTTGCATGGATTTGAACTTTATTTTGAAAGCATCTTCATCTTTGGAGTCTGAATGTGCGGATCCGATTTTTGAGTCTAGCTTTGCCTCTATGGCTGCTAATACAGACTCGGCTTCCGAGTTCGTCGCTTGATTGATTGAAGTCGGATCTTCCACTTTTTTGGGGGGTTGTGATATTCTGCCTCTTCCATGGGATTTTCGTCTTCCGTGTTTTCCGCGATCTTAGACTTCACCATACCAATAAAGTGAGATCTGGTTGCGGGCATCTCCAAGGAGGCAGCAAATCCAGATGTGTTTTGGCGATATGCAACTATGGAAGCTTGATCTACTCCTATGTATGAATAGGGAAAATCTAAGCAGAATCTAGCATTGAAGCCTTTATCTACTAGAAGGATACCCCGCGCGTTGCTGTGGGGATCGTTTTAGGAACTACAATACATTGTAAAGTTTATAACGTGATATGATTGATGATAGTATATATTTTCTAAATTATTAATATGAATAATTGGATGGTTTTAAGAAATAGATTATGTGTAATTTGCATGTAGTGATTCATAAATATTAGCGGAGATGACATGGACAATTGAATGGCTAGGAGGATGGATAATGTGGATAGGTTGCATGTTGAGATAGAAAAATCATTAATGCATGTTAGTGGGGTTTTGCTTTATAAGAAGTATAGATAGATTGGGCACAGGGTGGGTGGGATAAAATTACTTCCACCACGGAATCCCATCGCTTTTGCTATCAAACCGATAAAAACATTAGCATATCTAGTCGGTAAAACGCAGGCACTTGCCAGATGATTCCCTACCGGCATGTATGATCTGTTGTCGAGGAAGCGTCCGACGTCTCTGTCAAATTCCAGGCTTCCGACAGTGATGGTTCTGCCGATTCCGTCGAGTATTCCCGACTGGAACGTAACTCCCGACACCGCGGGCCCCACGGTGGGTGCCAACTGTTGAGACATCATAGTAAGGATCATGGAGAGGGTTGCCATAAGCCTACTGGCAGAACCGCGGGGGACGTGGAAGAGCTGAATCGGGAACATCGATTTTACCCAGGTTCGGTATGTCGCAACTAGGCGGCGTTCCTACTCCCGCAATCTCACTAAAATCAGGGCTGAAGCCTGAAGTATGTAGAGTACAATTGTGAGTATGGTTTCGCTAACTCGGCGAGTTGGCTTATAGCTAACTTGTGAACTTATCTTTTCCTTGCTCCCGTCCGTCTTTATATAGATAGCCGGACTAGGGCTTACAAGAAGGAAACCTAGAAGACTACGGAAAGTATCTAACTTGGAAAGTAAGGAATCCGACTTCTCCTCCAAGTCGCACCACGTTGGGCCGTTGTCCGGGTTCTTCTAGAATTCGGCTTCCTGCGCGTCAGATTACTGGGCCGCCCAATGGACTCTGTTCCATTGCCTGTGGGCCACCCTGGTAATCCGGCCTTCGGCCAATTCCGGATATACCCCTATTTGGCATATATCCAATAGTATTCTTTAAGAATATGGGTTGACCGAAAACTCCAAGCTTCATCACTAGCTGATCATTCGATAGATCTTCCATAGCCCGTCTACTTTTGTAACTCAATCGATAGGTATGGTCATTACCCTCCTACTTATAACTTTGATCGATAGGTCTGGCTCCTGGCCTCCTACTCATAAACTTTGATCGATAGGTCTGGACATTCGCCACCTACTCATAACATTGATCGATAGGTCTGAACATTGGCCACCTACTAATAACATTGGTCGATAGGTGTGACCATTGGCCACCTACTCATGACATTGATCGATAGGTCTGGCCATTGGCCACCTACTCATAACATTGATCGATAGGTGTGGCCATTGGCCACCTACTCATAACTTCCATAAAATATACCTCCAATGAAATCATATGTTTCACCAATCAAACTTTGCTTCACCAAAAGCAAACATACTTTAAGGTATAGTAATCTTCTTGAAATGACATCCATTTTTGTCTACAAGCATGGCTAAGAATCTCTAAAATGCTTAATGTCCTCTACATTGACATGAGAAAGGGGTGGCTACTCAATACTGGTGATAATAACATAAAATTTTCCATAAACAAGGTGTCATCCATGCTACACAAAAACTCTAATGTATAGGAAAACAATGGGTAGTTTATGGATGTCACTTTCCTTTTTGAAGTTGGTGTTGATCTCACTCTCTTTAAGAATAGAACGTTGCTCTCCATACAATCTATACATTGAGAGAATAATAACAATAAACAAGCATTCCAACAAACATATAAACACAGGAATAAAGCATACAAGACAAACAATCATAGCAAATTGTTCACAAAGTATTGGTTTATATTGTTTCTTTTTCTGGTAAGAGTTTTTATATAATTGAATATGCAAAAGGAATTATGATGACTTGACTGATGGTTGGTCTTGTTTCATGACATAATTCTCTTCACAAAAGGAATTAAAGTGATGGGGCTTAGGGTTTAATATTTACAGGACATGCCCATGGATGTTTGAATTCTGAAATTCAAATGGTCACTAAATCAATTGTTGGAGAAAGCGCATCATTGGTACTACGGATATCTATGATCAATATGACCCCATAGGAAAAGAATTAACTGAAAAGGGTATATGAATTATGGGATATGACATATAGGGATACGATGTTATGTAAATGGGTTAAGTTATTTTGAAAATGAGTGCCACTAGATATAATATTTTAAGCATAGTGTTGTAAAAGAAATCAAAAGAAGTTATAGAATTTAAAGTTAGGAGAAAAATACTCAATATCCCTCATTTGAAAATTGAGTGTTTTATAATTGGCAATAAATCTAAAATATCCATTGGGTTCTATATTTTCTTACGATTTAAGGGATACGAATTTTAGCAATACTTAGATAAACAGAACCAAAGTTATGATTTTTGGAAGTTCTCTATCTCAATTAGGAAGAAACAAAAATGGCTGGGAAGATTCTCGTTTGACAATACCTCTTTGTCTAAGTGATATTTCGGGGCCGCACAATTTAAAATGGATGGTTAAAAAGAAAAAGTAGCATCAACAACATCGACATGACCCAGATTAGTTATCGGACGAAAGAAAATAATACTGGCGATACGTCTGGATGTCAAACTTGTCCGGTTCACAACACTGACAGGTTGGTTTAGGAGCATGAGTATTATTTGATCGGATTCTAGTCCTGATCGTATGACTCCAAGCTGGTTAAAGTGTGTATAAGCGTCCTGAGGCATGTGCTCCTATTGTACCGAATCGTGAGAAAATGTTGAGGTCATTAGAACACTAGGTTTGATAAGGATATGTAGCTTTCAAAATGGAAAACACTCACAATCCTGCGGGGGATCCCCCGCGTGCATCCTCCGCCTTGAGCACGCGCCGCGCGTCCATCTAGGGTGAGAGAAACGAACGGGACAACCGACAGTGGGCCCACCACCTATCGTTATCAATTTGTCCTGGACGCTTCACGTCCACTCATTCTCATCTCTTTCTTCTACCTCCGCATCTTTCCCTTTTTCTCCTACCGAGTACTCCAGGCTCCCGTTGAGATCCGCCACCGTGGCTCCCATTGTCTTCGTCGGGAGTCCGCGCCGCCGTTGCTCCCGAGGGAGGCCGCGCCTCTGCTCCCGTGGAGAACGTCGGGAGGCTGCGCCGCCGCCGCTGCTCCCGTGGATAACGCCGGGAGGCCGCGCCTCCTCTGCTCCTGTGGAGGCCGAGCCGCCGCTGCTGCTCCAGGGAGGCCACGCCTCTGCTCCCGTGGATAACGCCTCCTCTGCTCATGTGGATGCCGCGCCGGTGCTCTTGGGGGTGACCGTGCCGCCGCTGCTCCGTGGAGGCCACCGGGAGGCCGCGCCGCTGCAGCTCCAATGGAGGTCGCGCTGTGCTCCCTCCTCAAACTCGTCAACACCACCGCTCCGGAATCGGGGATGCTACAAAGACTGGTCGAGGATGCTAGCTTCAGCAATGGCGGTGCTCCCACGGGAGCTGCTCCAGCGCCTCCACCAAGGAGGACACACGGCCGCGGTGTTACAAACGGAGCACGCCGGTGCTCTGAGTTGCTATGTGCGATTGGGACAGTGCTCCAAATTTTTTGCTACATACTCATTTTTTTTTTGCTATTTTTTGTCAAATGTTTTGCTACGAGAACTCCGGCGATGTCTCCGGCGATGTCAAAATTTTGCTATAATAGAGTAATTATTTTGCTACATTTATTCTTTTTTTTTGCTATAGTAGTACAAATTTTTTGCTATGATTTTTACCGGAGAGTTCTCCGGCGATCGTCGGCGAGAGTATCACGGCGATGTCTCCGACGAAATTAATTTTGCTACAGTAGCACATTTTTTTTGCTATAGTAACTCCGGCGAGGTCTCCGGCAAAGTCTCCGACGAGGTCTGACATTTTCTTTAATTTTTTACACGAACCGTTTTTTGCTACATATGAGGAAAAACGGGTTTTTTTTGCTACATAGAGCAAATACGGATTTTTGGGCAAAAACCGACACGTGTCAGCACGGGATGCGGGGGATGGAAAATTTTCATCCCCCAGGGACGCCCAGCACTGTCCTTTCAAAATCCTTTTGTGCGCGAGCCAGCTACGCTAGCTGAAAACAAGAATCAAACAAGCTAGGTAGGTGTACTTACATTTTCAGTAGGTACGTGCGCGATCGGGTCATCGGAGTACCCAACAATCCTTACTCCTTGGAAACACTTAGGCCCCCTTTGATTTGAAGGATTTTTGTAGGATTTTCGTAGGATTCAGTCCTGAGGGATTTTTTCCTCTCGAACGCGTTTGAATCATGGGATTGTATCCCATAGGAACAAATCCTATAGGAATTCGGTAGGATGTTTCCACGGGTAGGAATTTGTTTGCTTAATGTGAGTTTTAAGTTTTTTACCAAAGTGGGTACGAATCGTGTTTCGTCTATTGCTCACAAAGTTATTAGACCAACTCAATCAGCTTTCATTCCGGGACGTAACATTTTAGAGGGCGTTGTGATCCTTCATGAGACAATACATGAGTTAAAAACCAAAAAGTTGGATGGTATTATTTTCAAAATTAATTTTGGAAAAGCTTATGACAAAGTTAAGTGGTCCTTTTTGCAGCAGGCACTTAAAATGAAAGGGTTCGATCCTAAGTGGTGTGAGTGGGTAAACACTTTTATTCAAGGGGGGAGTGGGGTGGTTCGTGTTAATGATGAAATTGGACACTACTTTCAAACATTAAAGGGGCTGCGACAAGGGGATCCTCTATCCCCTGTCTTGTTTAATATTGTTGCAGATATGTTGGCTAACCTCATAGCTAGAGCGAAAGAGGATGGTCAAGTTGGGTCCTTAATACCACATTTGGTGGAAGGGGGTATCTCTATTCTACAATATGCGGACGATACGATTCTATTCGTAGAAGATGATATTGATAAAGCTGTTAATAGGAAATTAATTCTGGCATTGTTTGAACAATTGTCAGGGTTAAAAATTAATTTTCACAAGAGTGAACTTTACTGTTTTGGCAAATCAGTTGAGAGGCAAGATGAATACAGATCCTTATTCGGATGTGAGGTTGGCTCTCTTCCGTTTAAGTATCTTGGTATCCCCATTCATTATAAGAAATTGCTTAACAAAGAATGGAAAATGGTTGAGGATCGTTTTGAAAATAAATTAGGATCTTGGGCTGGAAAAATACTATCATATGGAGACAGGCTTGTTCTTATTAACTCGGTTCTTACTAGCCTACCTATGTTTTTGTTATCCTTCTTTCCAATACCTGTTGGGGTTAGAAAGAGGTTGGATTTCTTTCGTAGTAGGTTCTTCTGGCAAAGTAGCCTACACAAAAGGAAATATCGTTTACCTAAGTGGGATATGGTTTGTAGGCCAAAAGATCAAGGGGGCTTAGGTATTGAGGTTCTAGAGATTAAAAACAAATGTCTACTATCTAAATGGATTCATAAACTGCTAAATGAACAAGGGGTATGGCAAGAACTTTTAATGAATAAATACTTGTCTAATAGAAATCTGACTCAAGTTCAAGTTAGACCTTATGATTCACCATTTTGGAAGGGAATCATGACGGTAAAAAATGATTTTTTCAAACGAGGGTCTTTTCAGATAGGTAATGGCCTGTCTACTCGGTTTTGGGAAGACATTTGGTTAGGACTAACTCCTCTTGCTGTGCAATATCCTTCACTATATAATATTGTGAGGCATAAAAATGTGTTAGTGTCAGAAGTGCTGTCACATAATCCTCTCAATATTCAGTTTAGACGGACTCTCTTTGGGGAGAGATGGGAAACTTGGCTGCGATTGGTTCGTAGGCTTATGAATGTTCATCTAAACTCAGAGGAGGATCGATTTGTTTGGGGTTTGACTGATACAGGTGTGTTTTCAGTTAAATCTATGTATTCTGACTACATGCATGGACATACCCCTTTTCTTCATAAATATCTCTGGAAATTGAAAGTTCCTCTAAAGATTAAAATATTTATGTGGTTCTTGCAGCGAAAATGTGTTCTTACTAAAGATAATCTAATGAAACGGGGTTGGGAGGGTTCTAAGAAGTGTGTGTTCTATGACAATGAGGAGTCAGTTAATCATTTGTTTATTTCATGTAATTTTGCTAGCCATATTTGGAGATTGCTACATTTTACATTTAACATTGCCAAACCATCTAGTATTGACCATATGTTTGATAGCTGGTTACAAGAGGTGGATAAGATATCTAAAGCAAGAATTCAAATTGGAACTTGTGCTTTCTTATGGGCTATTTGGAACTGTAGAAATGATGTTGTGTTTAACAGATCAAGAGGCGTTCACTTTTTGCAGGTTGTTCACCTAGCCACATATTGGATCCACATGTGGTCTTTCCTTCTGCCGGTGGAGCAGCGGGTTCTTATGGATTCTGGATGTGCTCGTTTGATGGCGGTCGTTCAGGCTATCTACAACTAGGGTGGTTGGTTGCATGCTAAAAGAATTCAATGAGTTGTATTAGAATTTTGTTATTTGTGTTTCTCTGGTTGATCTTAGTATCCAACCTGGATGATGCGTGAGTTGTAATAAACTGGATGCTTATTTCCTTCTTTTTTTAATAAAAAAGCTACAGCTGTGTGCATCACCACGATGCAGAGGCTGGGGCTATGCTCCCATTTCAAAAAAAAAAGGTTGTTTCCATGGGAAAAAAAGAATGAGGTAGGAGAGCTAATGGAAAACTTCTGGCACGATTTGTGGGAGTTCCCGTGAGATTCCTTTGTTGCAATCAAACAGCCATTTGCGGGAGTTCCTGTGTCCGCAGGATCAGATTGGGCAGGACACTCAATTCCTTTGAGTATCCTATTCCGTTGGTTTCCCAACCCTATGAATCGAAGGGGGCCTTGGGGATGAGCAGAACATGAAGATGCCGGCAGCGTATCCAGCTTGCTCCGGTGTAGCGTCCGTCGACGACGCCTCGAGCGATGGCGCCGACAAAGACTTATATTCGATGCAAAAGTATGTCCTGGACGTAGGCGGAAATTAGGAGACTCTACAAGCGAAAGGAATGAAGCCATAGGTTGACGTATGAAATGTACCGGTCCGATGAGCTGGCCTGGATCTTGAACAAGATGTCGATGGCACGGACTCTAGAGACCTTTTGTCGAGAAAACTTGATGAACCAGATTGAGGGAGGAGGACAAGGGGCACGTATAGGACTTTTTTTTTTGGCTTCGTTTGGTATGAAGAGGGAGATCCGGAGGTGAATGCCATTGATGGTGTTCGGCTCATGATATTCGTGTGGATGTTTAAGAGGTCCAAGTGGGAAATAAAGGCTATGAATGAATCCTTGGTTAAGTGAGGAGTAATTTTCGTGTTTAACTCCTGCGGTTTCAGGGTGTGTCCGTTCATTCTAAGGAGGAAGAGGATTTTTTTTTGAGAACAACATGGATGAAGAGGATGACTTGGTCATTGGGGCTGGGTTGGCCACGGTGCATCGCTTGGCCCATTTAGTTTAGTTTAGTGTTTTCTTTTCTTTTTGCTCTTTTACTCATAATTTTTGTTTTAAGTATCCAAATCAACTTAACCAAAATCCTATAAATTGGCAAACTTCATATCTGTTATTGAAAACATACTTGGAATCATTTTATCACATTTCAGAAGTTTTCAACTTTTAAATATTACATAAATACAAAATTGACCACTTTATGTCAACTTGAAATAAGTTTTTTAGTAAATCATTTTGTCTTCAATAAAATTTCAAACAACATATCAGAAATATAATTATTGATTAGAAAATATATAACGGTCATTTTATATCAAAATAAGTTATGTAAATCATTTAATATTAATAATTAAATATCATCAAGGATCTTAGTCCTCAAGTTTTCCAATGCCTATAATATTTCCAAAGCAAAAATATAATTCAAAACATTTTATGATTTATAACATTGTTTAAAATAGTTTTGTCTCCTTGCAAAATATTTATTTGATAAAAAACAAGGTTTATAAAATTAGAGGCATTATTTGGATTATCAATTTCAATTACACTGGAATGAGATATAATATTTCCTTTGTATTTGCTTTTGTTTGTTTTTGGTGACTTTCTTTTTGCAAACAACAAAAGTTTTAAATTTTTGAGATTTTCGAATTTTTCCAAAAATCAGGGATGTTACAAACTTTCATTATTAGAGCTGGTTGAAATAATTAATCGGCACGTTGTTTCAATGCACAGTTATTTTCTATACTTTGGAAATGGAAGCCGATCGATCCGCGGGCGATCATAATCATTTTTGCATGCCACGGCGCATTTACTGATCGTGTTCATACTGGTATTCCACTAATCCAACGCGATCAATATATACATTTATGATCGAGCTTTGCAAAGGGTGGAAGCCAATCGATCTGCGCGCGATCATTAACTTGTATGCCGATGCATGCATTGTTCGCACGTATTATATATATATATATATATATATCGATCGCTCTGTACGTTCCTCTCTCCTAATCCCCTCCTCCTCGACCGGCACCCTCTCTTCCATGCGATATTGCGATCTTGATCGAGCTCCTCCAATGGAGGTCGTCGTTCCTCGATCGCGATTGTACTACTTCGACCTCGAAGGAATGCATTTCAAGGTTTAAGTCACCCTCCGTGTGGAGAAGTAGATCCGCCACGTGAAGAAGGAGTTCTTGGTCAGCGCACCGCGCAAGTGTGTTGGACTGGATTGCGAGTTCACCGACCCTGTTCTAAGCATGCTCCAGGGGAGAAGCGGCGCGCCGCCGTGCTTCAACTGTCGGTGGCGTACAAGACTCTCGTCTTATAGATATGCCGCGTTGATTCAGTGCCGGCGATCCTTAGGGAATTCTTAGGGGACCCGAGTATCCGATTTTGCAGCGCGGCTATCATCAATGATCTCCGTATGCTTCGCGTCTACTGGATTGAAATCCCTTTTGCGGTCGACCTTCAGACCGTTGTGAGAAACCCAACCATTAACCCTATTTCAAGTTTGTACGCTCTCACCAATGCGTACACTGGGACCAACCTTGCTCTAAAGCCGAAGAAGAAGGACCAGAAGCAGGACAAGAAGCAGAAGCACGACGAGAACCTTAGAATTTATGGATGGGGCGAGGTTCCACCAAGCTGCGAGCGAGTTCGGTATGCAGCCTTGGACGCTCCCCTCCTCTTCGAGATCGCTGTGAAGGCATGGGGACTACATGGCTATAATATCTAGGTCGACCATCTCAATGTATTCTGAATGTAATCGTTGAAATGTTTATATATATATATATATATATATATATATATACATATATTTTTCTAGGTTTCATGAATGCTTCCGGTGTATATTTTTTTGTGGAAATAACATATCCGTGGGGTCAGGATATAGTTCCGTAGGGTCTGGATAGTGCACACGGGCGCGTAGCAAGCATGCACACGGTTGCGCTAGGAAGTGGCACGTGTACTGGGTAAATGACACGCGGCCGGGACGTCTACACGTGGGACATGCATATGCGAGCGCACGTGTACTTTATGTACATGCATGAGACGCGCCACCGGGCGTGTCATGTATCCGTGCGATCGCACCGCTGTGCGCACGCGTTCGCGTTGTGCACACGCTACATGCATGGCGACATGCCGCCGTGTACATGTACGAGCACACTCCCCCGTCGCGATTATGTTACGCATTGTATAGGGTACGGTTGCGTTCCGAATTTTCATTAGCAACACGTTCGCATGGTATTACTCTATAAACTAGTATTTTTGTAACGAAGCATAGAGGAATATATTTATAATTTGATTTTTTAGATACTATTGAAATGTTTTTTCTATTTTTCTAGCATTAAATGAATTTCACCAGAATATATTGTTATAATAATTTCTAAAATATGTAAAACTTGTCAGAAAATAATGAAAACTTGATGTATGTTCATTATAGCACACCACTATGTTGTAATAATTATGATAAACATTTTTGTAAAACTTTCACCCTATTCGTAGTGTATCGAGAACATCCTAGGTTAGGAAGAGCAGTACATTCTTGTATAATCATGATAGTTTATACTAGATGATATTATTTTGTCAACTTATAGATGTCTTATGCTTTATTCAAGATGATATACCATTACACAAGCATATATACATCTTGACTTCCGATTGTTTTCGAATACTTTTGAATAATTTCACTTTTTCTCTTAAAATCAAAAATCCGGAGGGCATGAACATACTCGGAGCCTCTAGGTACTGAACGATTGGCGGCAAAGTCAAAATTTTGGAGAAAGTTTTTAAACAACATGGAGGGATATTTTCCCCCCATTTGCCGCCCTCGCCCCTCCAAATCCCTAGCCTCTCCGCCACTCCGAGTCAACCGCTCCCTAGCCGCCCCCTCTCCTATAAATCCATAGCCTTGCCGCGCGCAAACCCTCCAAATCGGTAGCCTCGCCCGCACCCCTTCTCCTTCGTTCCCCTACTACGTCGCGGGGATTTCTCGGCAACGCCACACTCGTTTGCCTCGACTCGCCGCCGATCCCCTATGACGCAGGTATTAGGTCCTCCTCCCATTTCCGCCTCTTCTCGTTGTCAGCTGCCACTAATTTTCCCTCTTATAAAATTTGCAATATTTACTTCCTTATAAATTGGTAGATCCTGCGACAGGCTCCAACTAATTTTTTCTCTTATCAAACTTGCAATATTTAGTCCTTCTAAATTGATAGATCTTGGGCCGACTACCACTAATTTTGTAGATGAACTACGTAACAAATTTGCTTGTAATTTATAACAAATTACTCTGTTTTTCTTGTAATTTGTAACATATTACTCTGTTTGTTTGTAATTTATACTTCTAATTATGCGGATGAACTACTAAGTTAGCTTGTAAGTATTGTTTTTTTCTGTAATTACTCTGTTTGCTTGTAATTACTCTGTTTTCGCTAATTTTGTAGATGAACTACTAAGTTAGTTTGAAATATATCTTTTTTTTAATGAAAACCGTGGCCCCGGCCTCTGCATCAGGACGATGCACACAACCTTTATTTTATTAAATCAAAAGTTGAATATCCATCCGAATACAATTTACGGTTCACATAAGGTGGCTACAAAGATCATCCACTCAAAAATGGCAAGCTTAAACATCTAATCGTCTAGCATTAAGCCACCCAGCCCGGCTGTAAATAGCCCGAACGACCGCCATCATACGAGCACAGCCTGTATTCATAAGTCCTCGCTGATCGACAGTGAGGAGGAAGGACCACATCTGAATAGAGTACATCGCCTTGTTGACAACCTGCAAAAAATGAATATTGTTTTGTTTGTTGAAGACCACATCATTACGACAATTTCAAATCGCCCAAAGGAACACCGCAACACCCACTCGAACACGGGCATTTGTTTTTTTGTCAATGCCATTTAGGCAGCTACCAAACATATTCGCAATGCTAGTTGATAGATAAATGCTGAAACTAAAGTGAATAAGACGCCAAATATCAGGAGTAAAAGGACATGCAATAAACAAATGTTCCACAGACTCTTTCGAATCACAAAAGGCACATTTAGTACATCCCGTCCAATTTCTTTCAACCAAGTTATCCTTCGTAAGAATAACTTTTCTATTGAGGAACCACAGAAAAATCTTAATCTTTAATGCTACCTTCAAATTCCACAAGTATTTCCGTAAAAATCTAGTGGAACCATGGAGCAAATCTGTATAAAACGATTTACCAGAAAATTGCCCATTATCGGTTAACTTCCAAGAGAACAAATCTTCCTCATTGGTCAGTGATACGCTCATCACTCTTTCTACCAACTGTAACCAGAGTTGTCTCCTGAAACCGATAATATTTCTACGGAACTGAATATTAATAGGATTATGTGCCAAAACATCATCTACCAACACATTTTTGTGTAAAACTATGCTATAGATAGATGGATAGGTTTGTGATAACGGTTCATCGCCTAGCCAAGTATCCTCCCAAAACCTCATTTGTTGCCCATTTCCCAACGAGAACGCTCCTCGTGAGAAAAACTCGTTCTTGACTTTCATAATTCCTTTCCAAAAAGGAGAACCTGAAGGTTTAGCCTGCACCTGAGACAACATTTTGTCCCCTAGGTACTTATTAGAGAGGAGTTCCTTCCAAACTCCATCCTCATGTAATAATTTAAACAACCATTTGCTTAGCAAACACATATTCTTAATTTCTAAATCCTCGATACCTAATATGCCTTGGTCTTTCGGGCGGCAAACTATATTCCATTTAGTAAGACGATATTTTCTCTTCTTAGCATTGCTTTGCCAAAAGAAGTGCGAGTGGTAGAAATCTAGTCTCTTCCTTACACCAACAAGGATCTCAAACACGGATAAAAGAAACATAGGTAAGCTCGAGAGGACATAATTAATTAAAATGAGGCAATCCTCATATGACAATAATTTACCTGCCCAAGAGCTAAGTTTCCTATCAAACCTGTCTTCCACCATTTTGCACTCCTTATTAAGCAGACGTCTATGGTGAATTGGGATCCCAAGGTACTTAAAAGGCAAACTACCGGCCTCACAACCGAAAATATAGCGATAATCATTTTTGGCGTCCTTAGCCTTTCCAAAACAATAAATCTCACTCTTGTGGAAATTTATCTTAAGGCCAGAAAGTTGCTCAAACAACGCAAGAATGAGTTTCATATTTAAGGCCTTATGTAAATCATGTTCCAGGAAGAGAATAGTGTCATCCGCATATTGAAGGATTGATACCCCGCCTTCGACCATATGTGGTATCAGTCCTCCCACTTGACCATCCTCTTTGGCTCGTTCAATGAGGATAGCAAGCATATCGGCGACAAGGTTAAGGAGAATAGGTGACAATGGGTCTCCCTGTCTTAAACCTTTTAACGTAAAATAATGACCGATGTCATCATTTACCTTAATACCAACACTACCGCCCTGCACAAAGCGAGCAATCCATTCACACCATACGGCGAAAATCCTTTCAATTTTAACACCTGTTGAAGGAAGGACCAATTCACTTTATCGTAAGCCTTCTCAAAATCGATTTTAAAAAGGACCCCATCCATCTTTTTCCTCTTAATTTCATGTATTGTTTCGTGTAAAATCACAACCCCTTCCCATATATTCCTTCCTGGCAAGAACGCTGATTGGGTCGGTCGGATAACTCTACTCGCAATAGATGTTACCAGATTCGTTCCCACCTTGGTGAACACTTTAAAGCTAACGTTCAATAAGCATATGGGTCTATATTGCTCAATTCTGCTGGCATCTTCCTTTTTGGGAAACAACGTAATGATACCAAAATTAATTTTGAATAGTGGAAGGTCGCCACCATGTAGCTGGGCAAACATACTCATCAGATCGGTTTTAATAACATCCCAGAACCGCTGGTAAAAATCAACAGGAAACCAGTCTGGTCCTGGAGCCTTATTAAGTTCCATTTGGGATATCGCATCGAACACCTCCTTTTCCGTAAACGGAGATGTAAGAATAACATTTTTCTCCGGCGAAACTTGAGGAAAATCATCTATCATATCCTCTAGTAAAGAGACATTACTCGGAGCCGGTGCCCCAAATAATTTCATAAAAAATTCAGATATAAAAACATTTTAAATTCTCGGCCCCCACAATGGTACCTTCATCTTGTTCTAGCTGGAAAATGTGTTTTTTCCTATATTTGCCATTGGCAATCAGATGGAAATATTTTGTATTACTCCCCCCTTCTTGAATGTATTTAACCTTGGCCCTTTGCGCCCACTTGGATTCCTCGTCCCGTCTTAACTTCGGTAAGCACTCATCAGCCTCCTTTTTGGCAGCCCGCTTGGCAGCACTCAAAGGAGTTGTTTCAGCTTTGATTTCCAACTGTTCAATTAATAACACAAGCTTATCTCTCAGCAATTTATATTGGCCACTTAAATTTTTTGCCCATCCACGCAAGAATTGCCGTAAATGTCGGATTTTATTTTGCCAACATTCCACCGGGCTGTTTCCCTCTCTTATCGACATCCATTCTCGACGCACTAACTCATAGAAACCATCATGACGCATCCATGATATTTCGAATGAGAAGTGACTCTTATTACCTATATGGGATTGATCCCCAGAGTCTAGGATTAAAGGTGTATGATCCGACCCCGCTCGAGTAAAAGCATGCACCGTCACTAGGGGATACTTCTGTTCCCATTCAATACTAGCAAGAAAGCGATCCAGTTTCTCGTAAGTTTGGACCTCTCCCCTGATCTCCCATGTGTATTGACGCCCAGATAATTCTAGCTCTTTTAAATCAAGACTCTCGATAATAGCATTAAAAATAAATGGCCAATGCGCATTAAAATTGTCGTTATTCTTCTCTTCTTGCCGCCTAATAATATTAAAATCACCTCCAATTAACATCGGGAGCAGTTCATTCTCACTAATCCGAACCAGCTCAGCTAAGAAATCAGGTTTTTTCGCGTCTTGTGAAGCCCCGTAAACTACCACAAAAGCCCAAAGAAAACCATCAGCCTTAGTCTGCACTCTAAATTTCACACAAAAATGCCCAGACACAACGGTTTGTGCCGTTAGAGATTCATTGTTGAAACCTATCAATATCCCTCCGGAACGCCCATATGGAGGTAAACAAAACCAGGTAAAATCTTTGCCCCTAGCTAGGAACTGTAAGAAATGAGTAGAAAACGTTGATCTCCCCGTTTCTAACAGAGCTACGAAATCTAGGTTGTGTTGTTTAACAAATTCATTAACAGCAAGATGCTTAGCCTGATCACTGAAACCGTTACTATTCCAAATTAAACCTCTCATTATTACTTTTTAAAAAAATTCATTCTAGCACTTCTACGAGGTTTATATTGACAACTTACTATCTTTTTACGATTACGTTTAACCGTTTGAGATAGTGCTCAAAGATCCGTTTGATCTTTAGCCAATTCAATTTCATTATCAATAAGGTCATCACATAAACTCGTGGCCTTTCTCAAAACCAAACTAGAATTGTTATCATCTAAAACACTTGACATGTTGTTCTTAAGATAATTAACAGTTCTAGCACGTTCCT
>JAPCYS010002115.1:0-14981 GCA_028641055.1 Alopecurus myosuroides
GGAAACTTTAAGATCAACTTTTTCTTCTCTTAAGTTTAAGAGGGAGAAAACTTATTTGGGAAAAGAGAAAAAAATTGTGTATGTCCCCAAGGTGCCTAAACCAAAACCCCCTAATGTGCTTAATATTAATAAAACTTTTAGTGAAACTAAATGTGATTTGCATGTTGAATCACCTTCAGGGGTACCAACTGCTACAAGTGGTGTTTTGGAGGAAATTATTGATTTGGATGCTTCTTCACTTGAAAATACTTGATTCCATTTTTCTGGGCCTAGCTAAAAGGCGTTAAAGAAAAGAACTTCTTGGGAGATAACCCATGGTTTTATTTTTGCTTTGGTTTTCTCTGTTTTCCTTGAGTTAAGGGGTTGTACACTTCTGTAGCAACTCCTGTGTATCTTTATTTTCATGTATTAGTTGTGCCAAGTAAAGTTTCTAGCGAAAGTTGGAGTTGGTTTTGGATTTCAGCGCACGAAACAGATTTCTGCTATCCACCGTAAAAATCGTATAATTCACAGAAAGATCAAAATGACCTGAAAACTTTTGTGCTTATTTCTCAGCTAATTCCGAAACTTTTTCATCATTTACGTATTTCGATCTGAGCAACTTAAGTGCCCCGAAAAAATTCGTCTTTACACACGGTTCTGGTTTTGACAGATTCTGCCTTTTTTCTTGCATTCTCTCTTTTACTATGTCGAGTGGATTTCTTTGCTCCACGAAACATCAGTGGCTGTAGCTAATGTTTAAAAGTATCAATAATGCTTGTTTCCTTGCATAACATGTGAGTTTTTAATTTTGCACTAACCCTCTAATGCGAATTACATTGAGTGGGGTGTGAAGGAAATTTTCAAGGGTCAAGAGAAGAGGGTGGTATAATGTGATCAAGAAGAGTGCAAAGTCAAAGCTTGGGGATGCCCTCGTGGATCATCCCAGCAAATTCTAAGAATACTCAAGCGTCTAAGCTTGGGGATGCCCAGGGCATCCCCTTATTCATCAACAATTTATCAGGTCACTTCTAGTGAAACTATATTTTTATTCGGTCACATCATATCAATTTTATTTGAAGCGTCTATTTGTTTTATTTTGTTTTCCTTGCTGCAATAATATTTTTGGAACCTAGAATTCTTTGTGTGGGAGAGAGACACGCTCCGCTTTTTCTTATGAATACTTTTTATGCTCGTATTCTTAGTTTTTCTTCTAGTTGCTGCAAAATTCCTGTTTAGCTCCTGTTTTCCATGCATCTCTTATTTAGAGTTGTTAGTTTTAGTAGAGTTTTGTTAGTACTATCTTGTTTAATTTCTATATCTCTTGGATACTTTTTGTTTAGTATAAAATGTTTGGTGTTGGAAAGCAGTAGTACGATTTTCGTAATTATAACGGTGCAAATAGAAGCTTGTATAGACCATGGCTAGAATTTTTCATGTCATGCCAGATGTTATTTTAGTTCTATGCTTAGTAGTTACTATTGTAGAATGACTTGTCTCAAATAGCTGAGAGTGTTTAATGTGCCGTTGAAAGAATCATGAGTTGTTGTTGTCATATTGAAGCATGAATTTGTGGTGTTCTCTTTTGAATGATTTATTTGGTTGACTTGGTGCATGCTTACACCATGTTTATGACTACAAACCAGTCACTTATAGAATCTATGATCATTTAGTTTTTGAACTTTTAATACCCTTTATGCTTTTATTAATAATGTGTTTGTCTTTATGCATGATTATGGCCATTACTGCTCTCTTGATTTGTCGCTCCCAGTCTTTTGCTATCCTCCACCTGTACTGAGTATGAGCTCTACTCGTGCATCCAACTCCCAAAAACCAAAGTTTGCCAAATATGTCCACCACACCTACCTACATGTGGTATTTAACCGCCACTCCAAGTAAATTTCTCATGTGCTACCTTTAAAACTTTCAAAATTATTCTTGTTTTGTGCTCCTGTTTTAGCTCATGAGGTCGTAAATAGAGAATCTTTATCTCACTTGTTGATTGGATTTCACACCCTGGACCAGTGGCTTCATCCGCTTATCCAATTGCTAGAAGAGCTAGCAGCGGGGAACCCAGCCCCAAACATAATACAAAAAATTATCTTCACTATTTCCCCCTGATTTATCAGTGAAAGCATAATTCTGTAAACAAAAGTGAAAGATGGACGACCTTCTGACCCCAGTTGCGTCCTTATATGGGATACTCTCTTGTGAAGTTGAGTTGGCTTGTGACGTACTGTATTTTCTGTTTACCATTTGTTGACATAAGCATACACCTCTCAAAAAAATGTTTTGAATACCTCTTTTTAATAAAATAAAAAGCTCTAGCACATGAGTTAATCCCTGCTTCCCTCTACGAAGGGCCTTTCTTTTACTTTTATGTTGAGTCTCCATCTTCTAACTTTATGCACATTTGAGAGAGCATAGTTGCCATTCTGAGTTTAATGTGCATTTGTCCCAGAAACATTATTAATTGATTCATGTTGTGTTATTATTTGTTCTAGTCATGAACTTGAACTTTGAAGGTGTCCTGGCATTTATGTTTTGCCCCAGTCTTAAGGACAAGTGAATATCACTTTGCCAGGTTTTCTCTATGCTTGAAACAAACGTATAACTTTCAAGTGAATTATTATTCATGATCTTTTATTTGTGTTACTTTTCATGATGCAAGGTGATTGCTAAGTTTCATTATCCAAATTATATTTATCATGCTTGTGTGTAAAGTAATATAATCTCAGCTATACTTATGCTTTTACAATTTAGATGATCAAGTTTATGTTGGTAGCATGTCACCTAAGAAATCATTTGTTTTTATCATTTACCTACTCGAGGACGAGTAGGAACTAAGCTTGGGGATGTTGATATGTCATAAACGTATCCTTTATTTCTGATGTTCCGTGTTGTTTTCATGCCATAAGCTATATGATTTCCTTATACTTTGTGCCATTTTTATCGATTTCCTGGGACTAACCTATTGACAAGATGCCATAGATCTAATTCATATTTTCTGTTGTTCTTAGTTTCAGAAAAGTTGTTTTGGAAATATTCTCAGAATTGGACGATTCGAATCCCAGAAGTCTTAGAATTCCCGGAGGATCCCGGGAGTCCAAAAGAGACCCGGAGGGGGCCATAGGGGCCCCACACCATCGGGCGGCGCTCCTGGCCACGCCATGGCTTCCCACCGACGTCGCCATCTCGCCTATTTAGTATCCTCAAAGGATTTACCCTAAAAAACTGAGCCTTTTATACGAAACAAATCTGCACCCGCCGTCATCGTCAGCCCTAGTTCGGGAGGGTTCTGGAGCTCTCCCATGCACCTTGCCAGGAGGGGGAATCATCACCGGAGGGTTCTTCACTGCCATGCCCGCCTCTAGAATGATGCGTGAGTAGTTCATCCTTGGACTACGGGTCCATAGCAGTAGCTAGATGGTTGTTCTCTCCTCTTTATGCCTCATGTGTAGATCTTGTGAGCTTCCCTACATGATCAAGATCATCTTATTGTAATGTCTCATGTTGTGTTTGCTGGGATCCGATGAATATTGAATGCTATGTCTCTTGATTATCAATATATCATGTTCCTTTCATGTGTATGTTATTTATGATCTTGCATGCTCTCTGTTGTTAGTATATGCTCTGGCCAAGTAGATGCTAGTGACTCCAAGAGGGAGTATTTATGCTCGATAGTGGGTTCATGCCACCTTTGCATCTGTGCTCGAGTGACAGAAACATGACGGATGGAGGATGTGTTGTTTCCATTAGGGAGAAAACAACGATATTTACATTGTTTAATTACACACTTTGCTTACTGCGATTATTTGTTGCTTGCAACTTAATTCCCAAGGTTCGCTCGGATGACATTCTGAAGGTGGATTTTTAGTCATAGATGAAGTTGGATGACAGTCTATGTATCTTGTTGTAATGCCCGCATAAATCATATAGTAATCATCATGTCATGCATATGCACTATGGTGCAGCCTTTATACCTGTCAATTGCGCAGCTGTAATTTGTTTACCACACATGCTATCTATTTGTCTTGGGAGAGACACCTCTACTGAACTGTGGACCCCAGTCCTTTTCCCTCAACCTTTGGAAGTGATTTCTTTCTCCTGTTGGTCGATTCAACCTTGGTTTCTTTGTGAGGGAAAACTTGCTGATGTGCTCTTCATACCTTCCTCTTGGGGTATCCCAACGAGTGCAAGATCTGCACCATCATGGTGTTAGGCGAAGATGTGTTCCAGAACATGAACAACGACAGACATTGAGAAAGTGCCATGGTAGTGCTTATGGAGGACATCACGCTGGAGATAAAACCGCACAGAAGGTTCTACAATCAGGTTTCTATTGGCCTACTCTCTTTAGAGATGCACGGAAATTTATTTTATCTTGTGATGAATGTCAAAGAGTTCGTAATATTTCTAGACGTAATGAAATGCCTATGAATTATTCTCTTGTTATTGAACCTTTTGATTGTTGGGGATTAATTCTCGTGATACACACGTTTGTTGGGATACCCCAAGAGGAGGGTGAGATGAGCACAGCGGTGGGTATTTCCCCTTAGTTAGGAACCAAGGTTATCAATCCAGTAGGAGAAAAAGGACCTTCGGAAGGTTGATGCCACTGACGGTGGTGCTGGCGCTTCACCGGTGTCAGCAACAACGTGGAACCTGCACACAACACAACCAAAATACTTTGCCCCAACGGTAAAGTGAGGTTGTCAATCTCACCGGTCTTGCTGAAAACAAAGATTAGACGTATAGTGTGGAAAACATTGTATGCTTGCAGTAAGTAAAGAAAGCAGGAAATAGTTGTGGTTTGTTTTATCAGTGTGGAAAAATGGACCAGGGTTCATAGTTTCACTAGTGGTGTCTCTCCATAAAAGATAGCATGCTGGGTGAACAAATTACATCTGGGCAATTGACAAATAGAGGGTGCACCATAGTGCACAATATGACATGAAGATTACTATGGTATTTAGTGCGGGCATTACAACAAGATACATAGACCGACATCCATCTGCATCTATGACTAATAATCCACCCTTAGATTATCATCCGAACCCCCTTAGGTATTAAGTTGCAAGCAACAGATAATTGCATTAAACAAAGTGTGTAATGTAAGCAATGATTATGCACGTGGGCACTCTCAGTGCTGTTTTCTCCGTAATGGCAACAACACATCCTCCCCCTTCACGTTTCTGTCACTCGAGCAAGGCGAAAAGGAGGCATGAACCCACTATCGAGCATAAATACTCCCTCTTGGAGTCACTAGCAACTACTTGGCCAGAGTAGCCACTAGCAACGGAAAGCATGCAAGATCACAAATATCATATGCAAATAAAGACTATAGTCAACTTTGCATAAGTTCAATATTCATCGGATCCCAGCAAACACAGAATAGAGAATTACATAAGATCAATCTCGATCATGACAGGTAGCTCACGAGATCTAAACATGGAGGCATATGGGGAGAAGACAACCATCTAACTACAACTACGAACCTGTAGTCCAAGGATGAACTACTCACACATCACTCCGGAGGCAGGCATGGTGATGTAGAAGTCTCCGGTGATGATCTCCTCTCTGACAGGGTGCCGGAAACAGCTTCCGAACCCCCCTGATCTAGGGTTGACGGTGACGGCGGCTGCGGAACTTTTCGGGGATTTTTTATCACTTGTTTAGGGTTTTCCATCCGGGGGGATTAAATAGGCGAAAGGGCAAACGCGGTGGAGGCCAGGGGGGCCCACACCCATAGTTGGCGCGGCCAAGGGGGGCCGCGCCACCCTATGGTGTGGCCCCCCTGTTGCCCGTCTTCGACTTCTCTTCGGTGTTCTGGATGCTTCCGGGGAAAATAGGAACTTCGGGCTTTGTGGGGTCCAATTCGGAGAATGTTTGCAGATCAACTTTTCTGAAAACAAAAACAGTAGAAAACAGGAAACTGGCACTTGGCAGCTTGTTAATAGGTTAGTCCCGGAAAACGTATATAAATGCTATAAATAAGGGAGAAAACAAGTAGCAATTGGCAAAATATGATCATGGAGCATAAAAAATTATAGATACGTTGGAGACGGATCAAGATTTTGACTTTACGGGTTCGTTCTCCTCCTTCGAATGGTTATACTCATATTCTTGTTGTTGTTGATTATGTTACTAAATGGGTAGAAGCTATACCTACAAAGAGTGTTGATGGTGAAACCTGTTTAAAAATGCTTAAAGATGTTATTTTCCCTAGGTTTGGTGTGCCTAGATATCTTATGACTGATGAAGGTTCTCACTTTATTCATGGTGGTTAATCATATAATTGCCTCAGCTTATCATCCTCAAACAAGTGGGCAAGTAGAACTATCAAATGGAGAAATTAAATCTATCTTGCAAAAGACTGTTAGTAAATCTAAGTTAAATGATGCATTATGGGCTTACAGAACTGCTTATAAAAATCCTATGGGTATGTCTCCTTATAAAATGGGTTATGGAAAAGCTTGTTACTTTCCTTTAGAATTAGAACACAACGCTTATTGAGCAGTGAGAGAACTAAATATAGATTTTAAACTTGCCAGTAAGAAAAGAATGCTTGACTTGAGTTCTTTAGATGAATGGAGAAGTGAGGCCTATGGAAATGCTAGACTCTTTAAAGAGAGAGTTTCATGTTGGTGAGAAAGTTCTATTATATAGGTATCGTCTCAGATTTTTTGCAGGAAAATTACTCTCGAGATGGGAAGTACCTTTTATTATTGAAGAAGTGTATCGTTCGTGCGCAACTAAAATTGTTTCCCTCAAAGATAACATTACACAAGTGGTGAATGGGCAAAGACTCAAACATTATATTTCGGGAGATTCTTATGATGAAGATGTTGATACTATTCAAGTGATGACTCCGGAAGAGTTTATCAAAGCGAAAATTCCAGAAACTGTAGAGTTCGTTTTTTGAATAGGTAATAGTTATGTTAAGAAAAGGTTCGCGTATTACTTTCCAAATTACATTTTTTCTGTCTATGGAAAATATGAAAAATATTGAGCCTAAAATGGGTAGGAGTTGATTCCCGAGGGCACCACAGCACCTGGTGGCGCGGGCCCACCCCTGGCCGCGCAACCATATGGTGTGGGCGCCTCGGAGCCCGTCTCCGACCCGTTTTCGCCCTGCACCTTCCTTTTGTTACGAAGCTTTTTGCTATATAACCCCCCGAACTCCCCGAGGTCCATATATCATTTTCTCGTTGTGTTTTCGTTTCGATTTCTTTCTGTTAGGATCTGTTTTTAGTTTTAGAAGCACCATGGTCTTCGACAACAACAACAAGGGGAAGGAGCCTATGGAAGATGATATCCAAGGTCCCATTCGCAAGAACATGGACTAGAGCGTCAAGAGGGAAGCAAAGAGGATGTCATAAAGTAATGTTGGGTGTGCTTTTCCTCATAATATGCAGGGACCAAGACCATCAGTTCCAGGCCTTAGCCCCATTCTTGGAGTAGAGGAAGCTCTTCGAGTCGCAAATGAGTTATGTGATCGATACCGAGCTCTAAGGAGGGAAGTAGAGATACTTCAGGAAGAGAATGACAGTCTTTGTGAGATGCTAGAGCGTTTCCGTATTTTAGTGAAGAATTCACCACCATCACCGAAGAAGTAATTTTTCATTGGTATTGGCATTCCCTTGGCTTGTTCCAAGCTTAGGGGAGTGCTGCCGTATCACACCTTTATCTTTCACATTTTTCCCTTTTAGTAGAGTCATATCATGAGTAGAGAAGTTATCATATAGAATAGTTTGCAGTATGGACGTATCTCTCCTTTAGTTGGTTATCGATGTATCCCTTGGTGTCAGTTGCCGTTATGGAATATCAATGAGAAGTTTTATCATTTACTTTATGTGCACTTTATTTTAGTTTGCAATTTCTGTTATATGATTGATCCTATTGTTAGTATTGGTATCAATATGGGAGCATCAAGTTAATCTATTTGGTTTTGGCAACCTTAGGATTAGTGAGTAGCAATAATACTTTGAGGCTTAAGTAGAAAAGAGCGAGACGCATGTTGATATATCGTTCCACGATCTTTCTTTCTTGTTGGGTCATAAGCTTAGTATTCTCAAGTTAGGATCGTTTGTGCTTCAAAGGAAGATTGCATGATTGTTTCTATCACATGTGTATTTGCCTGTTTTCCCTCAACTCTTATGCCTGCTACCTAGCCTTGCATGTACTGTAGAGGGAATGCTTCTCGTCCAAAACCATGCCATTTGTGTCCACCATACCTACCTATATGTGGTATTTAACCGCCACTCCAAGTAAATTTCTCATGTGTTACCTTGAAGACCTTCAAAATTATACCTGTTTTGTGCCCCTGTTTTAGCTCATGAGGACGTAGGTAGACGGTCTTTATTTTACTTGATTGGACTTTACACACCTCGACTAGTGGCACATCCTCTTATCCAACTTCTAGAAGAGCTGGCAACGCGGTTCCCAGCACCAAACTTAATTACTATAAATTCTCTTCACTCTTTTTCCCCTGCTTCATCAGTCAAAGCATTATTGTGTACACAAAAGAGAAGAGGGATGATCTACTACCCCAGTAGCGTCCTTCAATGTGAGCCTCTCTTGTAAGGTATGGTTGTCTTGTGACTTAATGTACTGTTTTCTTGTTGATTTGTTGACATAGCTATACACCTCTCTCAAAATTGTTTACATCACTTCTGTTTATCAAATAAAAAGCTCTAGCACATAAGTTAATCCCTTCTTCCCTCTGCGAAGGGCCTACCTTTTACTTTTATGTTGAGTTAGTAAACCTACATCTTTCTATCTTAAGCAAGCATTTGAGTTGTTGTGATCGAACCATTTATATGTTGATTTCTTCAACCATGTCTTTTATCGTTCCATGTTTAGTACAATTTTATTATCTTAATGAATACCACTTTAAAAGTTATCAATGACTGAAAAGAGACTATAATGATTGAGCATGTTAAATTCTGCAATATAAGCCCTAATTTAAAGACTCTGATCGAAAGATAAGTACAATCTGTTAAATGTTCTCTGACCAAGAACAAAGTTTTCCTTAACCAATTAAGATTTCCTTTTTGCACCTTTATTGTGACTCCCTCTACTAGTTTCAAGTTGAGTTATATGAGAGGAAGTTGCTGTCTAGAATGATTTGTGTATTTATCGACACTTCCCTCCATAAACCTGTGGTCATGTTTACTGAGTTCAGTTTCGCTTGGGGACAAGCGAGGTCTAAGGTTGGGGGGAGTTGATACGTCCAATTTGCATCACTACTTTATATCGCAATTTTTTGTTATTCATCGATATATTTCATATTATGATGCACTACTTATGTTATTTCATATTATTTTGCATGTTTGATAATTATTGGAGAATAATCACCGGGACTAGAAATCAGCTGGAAAAAGCACCGTCAGGATACCCTATTTCTAAAGACCAGAAGAAAAAGGGGGCATCACAGGAGTCTTAGAAGACCAGATGAGGGAGCCATCCACGTAAGGAGCCAAAGGGAGGCCACCAGGGGCCCACGCCACCTGCTGGCGTGGCCCCCCCTTGGTCGTGTCGCCACGTGTTGTGGCCACCCTGGCCCACCACTGGCAGCCCACTCTCGCGTACTTCACTCCGAGGGAAACCTAAGACCAGAAAAAAACCATTGAGGAAATATTCCTCTGCCTCCTCGGGGCGGACAACAACAGGGAGACAAAAGCTCTCCGGCAGGGAGAAATCTGGAAAGGAAATTCCTCCTCGGAGAAGGGAAATCATCGCCATCGTCACTGTCATCGCTCCAAGCATCATCAATATCGTCATCTTCATCATCATCATCACCAGCACCATCATCCTCACCATCCACCTCCGCCCCGTTGTAACAATTAGGGTTCTACATTGTTTTTTCCACTAGATCTCTCTCCCGGTGTGGATTACTTGTTAGTAGTTGATGCTTACGAGATTTATCAGTGTTCGAACTTTTTGGCCGAATTGTTATTCATCATTATATCACCTCTGATTAAGATCCATATGATGTTTTGTGAGTAGTTCGTTTAATTCTTGAGGGGAGAAGTTCATATGTTAGTAGTGGAATTATGTTGAAGTAATATCTAATGGTTTGATATTTAAGTTGTGGTGATATTCCTCTAGTGGTGTCATGTGAACGTCGACTACATGGTACTTCACTTTTATGGGCCTAGAGAGATGCATTTCATATTTGGCTACTCATTGTGGGGTTGCCAGAATGACATAAACCTAAACCCCCGTTAGGAAACCGATGCACGAGGGAGTGTAGGATCCCAGAGTTTAAGGTTGTGGATAGATTTATCTTAATTACTTCTTGTAGTTGCGGATGCTTGCAAGGGGTATAATCACAAGTATGTATTACTCCTAGTTGGGCGGTGCATTAGCATAGGTTCACCCATACAACACCTATCAAAACAATAAATATTAATCAACTATATGAAACGAAAGCGCTTAATGAAGTTCCTATGTGTCCTCGAGAATGTTTGGTCATCATAAGTAAAACAACCGGCTTGTCATTTGCTCTAAAAAAGATTGGGCCACTAGCTGCAATTATTATTACTGTCTTTTATTTACTCTCACTTTATTTATCTTCTATATGAAAACCCACCAAAAACCTGTTTGCTAGTGTTTACAGTGAATCCTCTATCCAACCTGCTTGTCAACACCTTCTGCTCCTCGTTGGGTTCGACACTCTTATTTATCGAAATTACTATGATACACCCCCTATACTTGTGGGTCATCAAGAGCCCATATGACTAAATTTTGCACGGGAAGCTACTACACTTAGAAGTACATAGTAATCTCTTTGTTCCTGGGTGGCCTTCCACAAGTGTACTCCTTCAGTGAAAAAACCAAAAACATGGCCCTAGGGATCCACTCAACATAAACCATTCACATCCATTTTCCACCCAGGTGTTTCATTGAGGTTTATAATTCAAATTTTCCACAACATCATATAAAACAAATTTGTAGCATTGCACGGCATCTATCAAGCTTTAAGGCTATGAGACAACAAGGTAAAATAGGTGGCTACACACTACTAGGATTTATCATAGCATAACAATAATAACTTAGTAAAATTTCCTATCATGCATACTACTCAAAAATCAACTAATGCATATAGAAAATAATGGGTGGTTGGATGGTGTGTTACTTTCCTTGTTGATAGTTGGTAAATAAATCACACTCTCTTGAAGAAATATCGTTTCTCTTTGTACAATCTAAACAATTCAAACAAATAACAATAAACAAACATTCTCAACAAATGGAAAGAAAAACATAACATTGAACAAACTATGTCTAAACAGTTTCAAGGCTAGATGGGTTTAGGGTAGGCTTGGGTTTGAAAGATTCAACTCTAATGGTCATACTTATCGAGGAAATTCCAATAGTTCAGTTGGATAGAACAAGTGTTATCACATCACTCAGTATGCAAAATAATTGAATGAAATAACAAGGTTGGTTGATCATGGTAGGTCTTGGTTCACTCACCAATCCAAGGCAAAGAAATTGTTCTTAGGGTCAGATGGTTAGACAAAACCAATTTGATGTCAATCTACTTAAATAGGTGGTGTGGTTGCTTCAATTCTTCGCATTGCTAGTCTTCTTGAAGATCATCTTTATGCTTCCATTGTGGTTTCCTCCTTGGTGTGGTGGCTCTCTTGAACTTGATAAATCTTCATGGCTTTTGGTACATAGATTTCACTCACTAGTTGGTCTAAAATGGGATGGTCACAAACTAAAGTTTGATCTTGTTCGGATGTCAAAATACCACTAAGTCAAATAGGGAAGGAAAGAATTAAGAAGAAGAAAAGATAGAAATAGGGAGGGGTTGTCTTCTTCTTGATCTCTTCATGAATTTGCACTTCCTTGAGTTGCTTCTAGTTTTTGTGGATTCTAAGTGCTTTATTCAAATTTTCTTCAATGGCCTCCCTTGTAATTCTTCAAGAAAATATCTTCCTTGTACTTGAGTTCTTGGTTTCCACTATGCCACCTTGAAGAATTTTGGAATAAGAATAGATGGGTTGAGGTAGATGGAAAACATATGTGCTGGAGTTTTGGGTTCACTAGTTGGCCAATTATGTATTTGAAACACACTAAGGACTTAGCCTTGAGTTCAAAATGGCCACAACACATATAATCATATAGGCAGAAACAATATTCTAAGTCATGAGCATCATGGTGTGAAGCACACGTGTGAAAATTTGCCAAGGTCTACATGGAAATGGTTCTAGGGTGGTCAAATGGTTTAGTTACTGATGTCTCTGGTCCAAGGTTACCGAATGGAGCAATTTTTCTTAAGGAACCATATTTAAAATATTTATAGAATTTAAAATAGATCCAATTGCTCAAATGGCCATATAAATACCAAAATAATTATAAAATAATTCTAGCATGATTTTAGGCAGTAGGTACTGTAAGTGCACATCATAAGGATCCCAAAAATATTTGGTTTGCTAAAAATGGATTTCTAGAATTTAAAATATGTCAAATTTCATCAAACAAGAACATTTGAATTTGAACAAATTTTAAATGGTCAAATATAAATTTGGCCCGTGTTAAAAGTGTCTACATGTCAAGGGAATTTCAAAAAGTACAAATTTGCTGATTTGGAGTTGTGGTTCAAAAGTTATGAGGTTTCTAAATTGTAGGGACTTTTCTTCAAATGTGCCAACTATTACTACCGAGAAAAAATGGCAGAAAAAGGTTGGCCACGTGGCACGCTCTGATTGGCTCAGGCTGGCTAACGCGGCACACTGACGTGGTTAAGTCAACTTAATCCTGGATTGTTAGATCTAAATCTAACGATTGTTTACCCCTTTGCGGTAAGTGATCTAATCACGTGCGTCCATCTGGATCCAATGGAAAGTAAGAGAGGAGGGCTCACCTCGCTAGTGGAGTCTTGCCGAAAATGGCGCGGGCGGTGGTGATGTCATCGGAAACTTCACGGCCCCTTCACAGCCGTTGGATCCGCATCCAATGGATCTGTTCAAATCTCGGCGCATTAAATCTCGGCCGCTGATTTCCGATCTGACGGCGGCTTACCGTTTCGGCAGCGCGCGCTGGCCAGCAGGCCGGCCTGCCTCGCGCGGCCCATCCTCCTCGCAGATCTGGCCCGTGTAACTTTTCTGCAGGTTGTTTTATTATTTTCCCTGCAACTCTATTCCTATCTGTTTGCTTTAATTCGAAATAAAAATGTTAATCTGTGAATCTTGCCAAAATAAAAATCACAGTGCTAGATCCAAAATTTCTTAACCACCTCCAACTTGCAGATCCATGTTTTGCGTTATATTTTAGAAGAAATAAAATAAATGGCAGAAGCACTCATTAACACCATTTCTTTAATAACTTAGGTTTTATGTATCCAAAACATGCAAACTCAACTGTTCTGAGTAGCCCTTGAAAATGTCTATTTGTGGCAGTTGACCTTGTGTTGACTTGAGTTGCTGATTGAAAATGACACGCATGTTAGTTTTATGCCAGAGAGCACTTCTGTGAATTGTTTAATTTTATAGGTGACGAATTTCGATGTGAATCTACTTGTGTTGGTTTGCTAGTGGCTAGTAGCACCTTATACTATATTTTAATGTTTTTAGGAGTTACAGAAAAGACTTGGTGCAATATTTAGTGTTTAGCCCTTTTCTGCATATTATTGCTATGTCTTTATTAAATTGTGGGTTATATTGTTTCTGTTATAAAATTGATTCCTATCATGTGTAGGGTATTAATTAATGTTTTAGTTGTGGTTTTAGTGTGTCACTAGCATGTTAGGACTTTTGTGTGAGAAACCATGGTGGTTAGGATTTTATTCTCATAGGGTGTTTTTCCTATTATAAATAGGTTAAGTATTGTTATTCTTCATATTGGTATGATGACTTGAATAAATGATTTAGTATTGTTTTACATAGCATAGATACTGTTATTTTTGCATGTTATACTTTCTTGCATGCATGAGTGAGCTCTATATCAAATTGTCATGCTATGTTAGTTTTAGATGATATTCTGCCATAGGTTGTTATTTGCATGCTTCATTTTTGAGGCATTGATTAGATTGTTATTTTGATATTAGTAGAATGTTTAGGTGTTTTTTTCTCTGTTATTTGGATGCTATCTTATAGATCTATCATGTTAGAATAAATCTTGTTTAATGATCTCTTATGGTTATGCATGTCTGCTTGTCTAAATAGCCCGTTTTCATGTCTAGTTTTAATAGTTGTTTTGCTCCATGATTATTTTCATGCATTGAGTGATGCCATGGTATGTTTGGTATTGTTTTGTCTCTGTTATTAGGTTGCTTAGCTACTGGTTATATTTTTTCTCCATGTTTAGAAAAGAATGTGTTACTATGGGCTTGTATTACTGCTTGTTATTAATTTCCTGTGCATGTGTAGTTGTTTCTAGATTGTTTTCTTGTTATTTTGTTCATCCTCATGAATGACCAGAGAGTCATTTAACCTCATTTGAGCATTATATGAGAGTGGCACACCCATTGAACTCATGCCATTTTGGTTGAGGATCCATAGCATCTATTCTAGTGTTATTCATGTGTGTTGTCTGTGCATGTTTTGCTTGATGGTGTGCACCCTAGTAATATTGTTTGTGAGTGTACTTGTTTAATTTTTATCAATTGCTTGCCTTTGTTTGGTTCTGAATTGGGTGTTTTCCTTTTTGAGTTTATGACGTTAGATAACGAAGACGGTATTATTTCCCGGAGAGGTGTTTATTGCAACTCTTGTTTATTTCAAGAGAAAGACCAAGAACAGTGCCAAGGCAAGCCACTCTAAATGCTTGATGTTGTTTTACTTATCATTATCTATCATGCATGCTTTACTTCTGAAGTTTTACAAAAGTTGATTCAAAAACTACTTCCTCAAGTGGACTGCACCACTATCTATTTTTATGTATCTATTATGCTATATCCACTATATAATCTTGGTGTTACTAAGCCCTTTAGATATTTTAGTATCATCACTTTATTACCTTAAGTCCCTTAGTGGACATTTTAACTTGGT
>JAPCYS010001366.1:0-12592 GCA_028641055.1 Alopecurus myosuroides
CCATGAGGAGTCTCGAGCATTGCTTTCCCAACACTGATCCATAAAAAATGTTGAGATCCCTAAACCCAAGTCCACCCCCATTGCTTTAGGAGACAAGAGCCATTCCTAGAAGCGCAAATGCATCATCCTCTTTCCATCGGCAAAACCCCACCATTGGTTAGTAATAGCTTTCCTCATTTTTTTGCAAGTTGCCACTGGGAGTTGGAAACAGCTCATGAAATAGGTTGGGATTGCCGAAATCACACATTTGAGTAATATATCCACTCCTTTCCTTGACAACGGACGACCAGACAAACCATTGATGCGCTTCCACATACGATCGTACAAATACCAAATGGTAAGAAAAGGAGAGCGCCCACTTCAGTTGGCATACCAAGATAGGAGTCCCGAAGAGATTAGTTATAAACACCAATAATATGTTTGATCTCATTATTGATCGCCTCCTTGCAGCCGTTACCAATTTTTTTTGCCAAATTGATTTCTATCGCGAAACCCAACAAACAAATATTGAGGGTATGTTGTAAGGAATCCACACCCCTTCTATGTCTCTTTGCAAAGAATATGTTGTCATCCACAAATAGTAAACATGAGATAACATGACCAAGTCAATCATTTTTAATTCCATGTAGCGCACCTTGGAGCTTATGCTGCTTCAGAAGACATGACAAAACCTACAGTACAAATAAGGAAAATATAGGGGTTATTGGATCGCCATGACAAATGCCACGTGTGGGCACCACTGACTCTGTGAGATCACCATTAACTCAGATTCCATAGCGTGCCGAGGTGACACACCACATCACTGAGCTAATCCAGGAGCTAGCAAAACCCAAATGAGAAAGGCTACCCTACAAATAACTTCACTCAATCCAGTCATAAGCTTTCATCATATCTATTTAGAGAAAAATGCCTCTTCAACCGTTTGATTCCCGATGGTATGTAAGCAATAGTAAGCCTATCAGGACAAAGGCACTCTGATTCTCTAACACCACCTCGGGAATAATAAGGTTAAGCCAATGGTACTTAGGGAACCCACATTACAAGTGTTTTGTGCCTGGAAAATGGGAGCATAGCCCGGGTCTCTAAATCAAAATGATGCACATAATCTTATTTTTATTGCATAATTTCAAAATTGTTTAAAGAGTGGCAACTTATTGTTGGAGGTATTCCCTAGAGACAATAATATTCAGTTATTATTCTATCTCCAAGTTTATAATTCAGTTTATGTCATTATGCTACAACCACTACAACACTTGAAAAGTGAGTTTCTAAACGAAAATCTTTGTGCGGGTGTGAAGACATTAAGTGAAGCATCTCAGTTTGACATGAACAAAATAATCACAATATCATGATTCATCGGATCTCAGCAAACACAACATGCACAATTATATAATGGCGGTCTCGATCATGTGCCGGAACAGGGCCGTAGAAGCCCTAGATTGAACTTTCCAGGTGACGGCGCCTCTTTGTATGTTTCATGAAAAATATCTTCTTCCCCGATCTTTTTAGGGTTAAAGGAAACTTATAGGCAAAGAGGCGGTGCTAGGAGGTGTCGTGGGCCGCCAGGGTACCCTAGGCGCAACCTAGGGTGGGCCCGATCCTGGCACCCCCCTAGGGTCCCAGCGCACCCCTCCGGGTCTCCTTCGGTCTTTGTCTTTGTTCCAGGTAAAAACTGATCTCCGTGGATTTTCATCCTATTCCGAGAATATTTCTTTAAGAACTTCTCCGAAATACAAAAACAGCAAAAAAACAACAACTGAACTGACACATCTTGTTAATAGTTAGTGCATGAAAAAATTCGGAAAACAAAGGAAAACATGTGGAAAACATAAAGGCATTGGATAGAAAACAAGCATGGGGCATCAAAAATTATAGATACGTTTGAAACGTATCATTTGTCAATCCATGAAGATTGGATATCCAACAATAAGCAGATAATAGAGCCCCGCTGCCGTATTTTAACACTTGCTTTGGCCATTTATGATAATTATATGAAGGAATATGGGTGCTAGAAAAAATGTCGAGGTTGCCGACCTTAGACCTAAGTGAGGATTAAGCTTTACTAAAAAAATCTTCTTCTAGAATAAGGTTTAGTGGAGTTACTTTTGCGAGTCATAGGTTCTCATTTCTTCTTCTTCTTTTTTACATGTTCAACATCATCGTCCAGTTTTGATTGACTTTTTGGATAATTAATAATATATGGATGTGTGCATTAAGTGATGATGAGACAGATATATTGTCCTTTTCAGAAAATTAAGGGTTTGTTCTGCGAGCTTGATGATGCACAGAAAAATGTATGTACTCATCTTACAAATCTCACTAAAACAGAGGAACTGACTAACCAACATCATAGGTCTGGAAACATCGGAATTCAACCATATACTGATTTCTTGAAAACAAAATATGAGGCATACTTTTCCTTTTCTTGCATGTAAACATGATACCATTGCTTCTCGGTAAAAGAAAGAAAAGCTGGAGCACAATGTACAATTGCACATAAATATATCTAGGTTTCAAGCATGTAACCACTTTTATGGTATCCTATCCTACTCGGACAACGAATTTAAATTAGTTAAATTTTAATCTTTTATTCATAATTATTTTTCATTTTGGAGCGCTGATGGAATGAGCCTACCCAAATGCAATGTCTAGGGGAAATTTGGTCAGCATACCACTCCAAACGGATCAAAACTGGACCGGAATTATCTAAAGATTTAATCGTAGTGGCCATGGAGCCTTCTCAGGACATCTACCGCTTGGTGTCAATGCCATCTGGGCCCGCCATTGGTTCGGTTTGTGGTGATCAACCTTTCAACTTTATCTTTTCTCATCTCGTCTCTCACCTCCGGCAACAATAACTACTTCATACTTTTGTTGGTTGCTGCTGGTGAAATTGATGTCCAAAACATCCTAGACCAAGAGCTTAGCCTCATAAAAAAAATCAGCACCCATGGTGGCCACGGGGGCTTCTCAAGCCATCTACCACTTGGTGTCAATGCCATGTGGGCCCGCCAATGGGTTGGTTTGTGGTGTTCGACCTCTCAAACTTATCTTCTCTCATCCCGTCTCTCACCTCCGGCGGCAATGGCTACTTTAAACTTTTGTTGGTTGTCTCCTGGTGAAATTGTTGTCCAAAACATCCTAGACGAAAAGTTTAGCCTCACAAAAAATCAGCACCCAAATATTTCAAAAGATGACTCTGTAAAACCAAGTGTTGCGCACAAGAAATGAGCTTGTATAATGCACAAGTTTGTGGAGGGTCACCTCCTAATTCTTACATTGTGCGAAAGTATAATCATGGGCTAATAAGCATCTCAAAGGCCACAACACTCAGTAGATGATCTATTTATACCAACATCGATTAGATAGGATCAAACATCAAATACATATAGGATCAAGCAATACACCTAAACGGACACAAAACAAAGTGCACATTACTGAGATAACCAAGAGCTGTAGCATACGGATTAACATAGAGCAAATCAGCCAAATGGCCCGAAATAATTAACCCTAGACGCAGATCGAACCCTAAAACCGCGTAGATCTGTTATACACATCATCAAAGTGTGAAAAGAGTTGGGCATAGTCTTACCGCCATTGTTGAAGGCGACGAGAAAGATGGGATGCAGTGCGCTCGACGATGACGCAATGCACCGCTGCCAAGGAAGAATAGATCGCCGGCCTTCCGCTTGCATCTCCTCCAGATCTGTGAGCCGTCGGGTTGTTCTACTGCCGTAGGTAGGGGAATCGCCAATGACAAGAGGTGAGAGAAGAGGGAGAGTGGAGTGAGTGGGGAGTGAGCGGTGAGGCGATTTATGGCGCTTGTTCTCGAAGGGATGCGTCCGTCTCCCGCGTATACGCGAGCATGCAGCACTTGCGCCCCGCTCCGCATGGCCCTGGAAACTACCGATTCAGACGTTTCCACAGGCCTGGCCCGACGCGCGTGCCGGCCTGGCCTAGAGCCTCGCACAGGCAACGAATCGCATGTACCTCACAGCTGTTGGTACTGGTTTGCGTGTATGCATGCTACCAAACGCGCCCATGGCTGATGCACTAGGTACCAAACCAGCCGACCAAGCCACGATATCTCCCACACCAAGTAGACCATGCATATACTGCTTCACCAGAGCATAACCCTGAACTGCATGGCGCATAAGCCGAGTCATGCAAGAGTGACTAATCAACATCGTGGCAAAGCGCGCTACTCCGTCTAGTGTGTCCCATTTTGGGGTGATCCATTGGGTTTGCCCAGCCGAGCACCATATACTTAAATAAGAGTCAATCTATCTGGTGCCTAACCAAAATCGATTAGACTTTGACTTGGATAGTCTAGCCCATGTCTAGTGTGTGGGAACTTTTCCTAAAGATCGTGTGCCTGCTGATGAGTTACAGGACCAGGAATTTGCGAACTGATTCTTCCCAGACAATCCAGCCTCTTGTACGCGTGCGCAAGTTGGGCCCGACCATGCATCCGCTCACACCCACCTCACCGACTGTATAAAGCCCTCTAAGTTTTGGATCTACATAGGCATGATGATATGAAACCCTACAGCTTAGGTTTCCCATTTCTAAGGCAATTGCAATTACAAGACCTCTCCCCTGGTGGATTGAGTTGGAGTTGTAATCAAGATCCATTATTTACCAATGTTCTCTTCTTTGGGTTTTACTGGATGGTGGACTAGAAAGTAGGAGAATTAGACTTCATTAAGAGTGGAGTGAACATGTATTCGAGATTCAAGGGCTACATTGATGGATGTGTGTCGTTGAGTTTAGATTGAGTGTGATTTGCTCGTTATCCCTCCACCTTTCATTTAGTTTAATTTTGTTTGGTGTTTACGCTTTTATTTTCCACCTTGTTCATCGTCTTTCACTTGTGTTCTTAGTTCCCCACACTTGTCGATCGATGAAGATCAGATATCCAACAATAAGCAGATAATAGAGCCCTATCGCCACCTTTTGCCACACTTGCTTTGCCCATTTATGGTGAATTAAATGAAGGAATATGGGTGCTCGAAAAAATGTCGAGGTTGTCGACCTTGGACTAAGAGGGGATCAAGCCGTCCTAAAAAAAATCTTCTTCTAAAATATAGTTTAGTGAAGTTACTGATGCAAGTCATAGGTCCTCGTTTTTTTCTTCTTATTTTTTACATGTTCGGCATCATCGTCCAGCTTTGCTTGACTTTTTGGATAATTAATAAGAAAAGTAAGAAAAGCTGGAGCACAGTATACAACTGCACATAAATATATCTAGGTTTCAAGAACGTAACCACTTTTATAGTCTCCTATCCCCACAATGAATTTAAATTACTTAAAATTTAATTTTTAATTCATATTTTTTTTCATTTGGGAGGGCTGTTGGGATGAGTCTACCCGAAATGCAATGTCTAGGGCAAATTTTTTTTGTGGACCACCCCAAACGGATTAAAACTGGACCGAAATGTGTCCCATTTGCGGTGGCCTGTTGGGTTTGTCCTGACAGAGCATCCAGACTTGGTCCTTACTGTCCGACCTCTGCCCGCCTCCTAGAGCCGAGAAAACATACCTAGATAACAGTAACTATATCTGGTGCCTAACCGAAATATGTTAGGCTTTTACTCGGATAGTCTGGCCCATGTCTAGTGTCTGGGAACTTTTCCCGAAGATCGCGTGCCTGCTGACGAGTTACAGGACCAGGACTTTCCGAACTGATTCGCCCCGGACAATCCAGCTTCTTGTATGCATGCACAAGTTGGGCCCAACCATGTCCACTCACATCCACCTCACCGACTATATAACCCCTCTATGTTTTGGATCTACATAGGCACGATGATATGAGTTTCCCATTTCTAAGTGGATTACAAGACCTCTCCCCTGGTGGATTGAGTTGGAGTTTAATCAGGATCCTTTATTTACCAATCTTCTCTTCTTTGGGTTCTACTGGACGGTGGACTGGAAAGTAGGAGAATTAGACATCATTAAGAGTGGAGTGAATGTGTATTCGAGATTCAAGGATTACATTGATGGATGTGTGTCGTTGATTTTGGATTGATTGTGATTTGATCGTTATCCCTCCACCTTTCATTCAGTTTACTTTTGTTTGGTGTTTCCGCTTTTATTTACCACCTTGTTCACCGTATTTCACTTGTGTTCTTCGTTTCCCACACTTGTCAATCTATAAAGACCAGACATCCAACAATAAGAAAATAATAGAGCCCCGTTGCCGCCTTGTGCCACACTTGCTTTGCCCATTTATGATGAATTAAATGAAGGAATATGGGCGCTAGAAAAAATGTCGAGGTTCCCGAACTTGGACCTCAGAGGGGATCAAGCCGTCCTAAAAAAAATCTTCTTCTAGAATAAGGTTTAGTGGAGTTACTTTTGCAAGTCATAGGTCCTCATTTTTTCTTCTTCTTTTTTACATTTTAGGCACCATCATATAGCTTTTATTGACTTTTAGATAATTAATAATATATGGATGTGCGCATCAAGTGATGGCGAGGCAGATATACTCTCATTTTCATAAAATTAAGGGTTTGTTCTGCGAGCTTGATTGTGCAAAGAAAATGGTATGTACTCATCTTATAATTCTCACTAAAACAGAGGAACTAACTGACCAACATCATCGATGTGGAAACGTTGGAATTCAACCATATACTAATTACTTGAAAACAAAATAAGAGGCGTACTTTCCTTTTCTTGCATGTAAACATGATACCATTTATTCTCCGTAAAAGCAAGAAAAGGTGGAGCACAGTGTAGAGCTGCACGTAAATATATCTAGGTTTCAAGAACGTAACCAATTTTATAGTCTCCTATCCTACTCCCGCAATGAATTTAAATTAATTAAAATTTAATTAAGTTTTATTTTCGAATTCATTTTTTTTCATTTGGGAGGGCAGTTGGATGAGTCTACCCCAAATGCAATGTTTGGGGAAATTTTGATCCGTGGACCACCCAAACGGATCAAAAGTGGACCGAAATGTGTCCCATTTAGGTGTCCTGTTGGGTTTTTTTCCTAACAGAGCATCCAAACTTGGCCCTTACTGTACGACCTCTATCCGCCTCCTAGAGCCGAGCGCCACAGACCTAGACAAGAGTCACAATATCTGGTGCCTAACTGAAATCGGCTAGACTTTGACTCGGATAGTGTGGCCCATGTCTAGTGTCTGGGAACATTTCCCAAAGACTGTGTGCTTGGTGACGAGTTACAATACCAGGACTTTCCGAACTGATTCGCCCAGGACAATCCAGCCTCTTGTATGCATGCGCAAGTTGGGCCCAACCATGTATCCATTCATATCCACCTCACCTACTATATAAACCCCTCTATGTTTTAGATCTACATAGGAATGATGATATGAAACCCTAGAGCTTTGGTTTCCAATTCCTAAGTGGATTACAAGACCTCTCCCCTGGTGGATTTGAGTTGGAGTTGTAATCAAGATCCCTTATTTACCAATCTTCTCTTTTTTGCGTTCTATTGGACGGTGGATTGGACAGTAGGAGAATTATACTTCATTAAGAGTGGAGTGAACTTGTATTCGAGATTCAAGTGTTACATTGATGAATGTGTGTTGTTGAGTTAGAATTGAGTGTGCTTTGCTAGTTATCCCTTCACTTTTTTATTCGACTTACTTTTGTTTGATGTTTCCACTTTTGTTTGTCACCTTGTTCACCGTATTTCATTTGTGTTCTTCGTTCCCTACGCTTGTCAATCCCTAAAGATCGGATATCCAACAATAAGCACATAATAGAGCCCCGCTACCGCCTTTTGCCACACTTGGTTTGCTCATCTATGGTTAATTAAATGAAGGAATATGGGTGCTAGAAAAAATGTCAGGTTGCCGACCTCGGACCTAAGCGGGAATCAAGCCGTCCTAAAATAAATCTTCTAGAATAAGTCTTGGTGGAGTTACTGTTTCGAGTAATATGTCCACAGTTTTTTACATGTTCAACATCATTGTCTAGCTTTGCTTGACTTTTTGAATAACTAGATAATACCCCGCGCGTTGCAGCGGGATCCATTGATACCACAAAATAAACCGCAATGAAGAGTGCACTCAAAAGAAATAAGAATGAATAAGACATTGCCGATTAAAGGGGTATTTTGAATCAGCAAACAAAGTAACATTTTTTATACACCAATTTACAATGTACTATACAAATAATCGGATCGATCTATCTTTGAGTCAACGATACCACACCCAAAGTTTCATCCTTTCACCTCACATGATAAATCACAACACTAAAATGAATGCAAAATCTGTGTCGTGCCTCTATTGTGGAGTAAACATACCGTAGAGATTGTCGAATAAAATTTATTGCGAGCGAGAAATAGAAGATAAACACTACCTCTTGCAACACAAATTGAGAAAAGTTGGACAGTAGAACGATTGTTGTGCTATAGTTGTCAGTAAAATTGGACTGAATTCATGTGAGCATACTTCCAAACAGTAGAAAAGGTAATTCAATCGGAACAGACTAATCAACTGGACCTCAACAGATTTAGCCGTGGTTAGTATCTCCACAGTGCATGGAGCTGAGCAACAATGTAGATGTGAAAAAATTTCTAGTTGACCAATGGCCTAGCTATCTGATGAATTGACCGAAGAAAGCGACAACTTTTCTGCGGTCGTTAAAAATCAGCACAAAGCAATTCTGTTTCTAATTGCTCCAGTGATCATATCCTGCGAGAACAAAAAAAAAAGAGCATGTTCTTAGAGGACCAAATGTTATGTTTTTTTATCATCCAACCAACCGACCGAGAGTTTTTTGGCTAACGATATTTAGAGCAAATTTTAGCTTACTGTAACATTGTTTTAATGGCAGCTCGCTTGGTTTGGATGCGCCATGCAGTGTGAACACATTGCAGACATATACATAGAAGCTCTTATGTCTTGACTGACTTCTGACGGCAGCAACGATCTAGTTGACAGTTCAATAGGTTGTGAAGACAACCGTATTAATGAAAGTGGCTTGAAGATAAGATGAGGCATATTGGGAGAACAATAGGCAGTCTGGGACATTAATCTTACTTCTATTTTGGAGGTTTGGAGAGCATGAAAGTTTTGGATCTCTCACCGCGGCAATCTTCAGCTACTGCGCGATAGTTGTGACGGCGGATGTGAAATCCTTGCTGGGCAGGACTAAGCACCAATTGACATAAATAACCATCAGAAGCTGTGAGAATAAACTGGCAGCAGATCTGAAATTCTTGTTGGGCAAAGTTTCAGCCTGCATACAGAATCCAAGGTCCCACCCCGAAAGCATATGAGCACTATGGATAACAAATTGGAAATATTTCGCCAAGCAGTGCATGAGCACTAGCACTACAACATCCACCAACGATCGTGTACAGATGAAGAAGGAAAGAAGCTAGCCGTTGGCGTGGATGGTGGTCTGGCAATCATGTAGAAAAATATTGCTGTCGCAGACCATCTCGGAGCATGGATGTGGGCATGCAGAGAAACAATTGGGAATGGGCCGGAGCAGGCTGGTTAAAAGCCAGGACGGTTGATTTTTAGAGAGAGAGAGGAGACAAAGAGACATCCGTTCCATTTGTGCTTTTGATTGTCAGTTTCATTCGGTTTGGAGTATATGAGATCGTGGGAAGAGGAGCCACGGAAGAGGAGAGGAGAAAATTAAAAGTCATTAAGACTGACGCTTAAATTCAGGATTATTTCTAGCGTCGCCCCTGGCCGCAATTAGAAACTGAAGAGAAAACACATGCAGGTAACAGAACGACACGCAAGCTGAGAAATAAGGTGGCTGAATGATGTCTGAAAGATGTGCAAGTATTTTCTTTCGCATGGTTGAATGATGTGGACCCATAAGGTGGTTGATGATAAGGTGGTTGATGATGTGTACATCCTGCATGTTGAGAGAATTAGACTTAGTGGGTTGCTCCCATTTAGATATTGTAGATTAATAAAATATGGATGTATGCATAAGTGATGGCGAGGCGGATATATTTTTCTTTTTAGAAAATTAAGGATTTGTTCTGCAACCTTTATGGTGCAAAGGAAAAGGTATGTACTCATCTTGCAAATCTCACTAAAACAAAGGAACTAACTGACCAACATCATCTGTTTGGAAACATTGGAATTCAACCAGGCGTACCTTTTCCTTTTCTTGCCTGTAAACATGATACCACTGCTTCTCGGTAAAAGCAACAAAAGCTGGAGCACAGTGTGCAGCTGCACATAGATATATCTAGGTTTCAAGCATGTAACCACTTTTGTAGTCTCCTATCCTACTCCCACAATGAAATAAGAAAAAAAAGTTACTAGGACATGTGACTGATCAAGAGAGGCCGGCGGTCCACTAATACGGAAGCTAGCTAGCTCACATCACTAGTGACGTTAAACAAGATAGCAACTTGTACTGCTAACCCAAAAAATAGTACTCCCTTCAATTCTAAATAAGTGTCAGAAGTTATACCTATAAGTTGTATGAGATTAGTTCATTTGTGGCGACACTTTTTTAGGATCGGAGGGAGTACTCACGTCCTTGATGTAGCCTTTTCGGGCCATGTAAATTTCGTTCAGAACCATTCAACCCCCAGAGGAATCGAAGGAAAAACTTTCCTCTAAAATATGTGAACTCCTTAGAGCATGTGTAACAGGACCCGTAAAGTTTGGCCCTCTAAATCGCGTGTAGAGGGCCCTGTATAGGAAAATTAGGAAAATCTTTGCTCAGTTTTTCGAGTTCGTCTAGCAGTCCCCTTAAATCCGCCCCGTATATTTAAATTCGAACTACGCGGGAGAGAAGAAGAAGTTTGATTTCATTGATTCGTTCAGATCACCATTACAAGAACTGCTAGAACTGCTAGAACTGCTAGAAATCTAACCTATAACTAGTCGAGGAAGACGACGGGGCCGGCCTTCGCCTCCATCTCCTTGAAGGCCTCGACGTCGGCGACGGCCTTCGCCTCCTCCTCCGCTTCCGCCCGCGCCCGCGCCTCTGCTTCCTGCTTCGAGAGCTCGAGCGCGGCCGCGAAGGCGGCCTCCTCCTCCTCCTCTGTCGCCGGCAGCGCTTCCTCCTCCGCTGCCGCGCGTCCTCCTCCGCTGCCGCTAGCGCCGTCGCCGCCGCGCTTGCACGACTGCAGCAGCTCCCTCTCGGCGAGCCACTTCTCGAACTTGCGGCCGCTCATCGGCCGCGGCGGCGGGTCGACGGTGTAGTAAATCCCTCCCGGGGCGTAGTCCTTCAGCGTGTCCGGCATTGCCTCCGGCCACGCGACGTACTTCCACACGCTCCGGCGGCTCCCTGCAACAGAGTGCTTGCAATGGAGCCGCCACGCCTCCTCGAGCGTCTCCGGCTCGCGGCGGCGCTTGGAGCGGGCGGTGGAGGAGCCGGAGGCGTCGGGGGAGCTCATGGCGGTGGTGGAGCTTCTAATTGTGCGGCTAAGCGTGCGTAATTGCTCGCCGGAAGTGCGAATGCGGCGGCGGCGCGCGGCGGAGCTAGGGTTGCGGGTGGGGGGTTGGACCCCCACCCGAACCCTCACCCTCTATATGTACGGGGCGGAGGGGGCGGTGGAGCAGGCCCCGTAAATTTTTGTTACGGGCCAGGCGGCATACGGGTCCTGCTAGACGGCCGTTTTGGCCCGCGCCCCGTATGCCGCCGGAATTATACGGGGCGCTCGCGTGATACGGGGCCTGTTAGACATGCTCTTACAAGTATTATGAACCCTCACTATATCTTCCTATCATCTATGGCTATGCACACAACTCTTGTCACTAGCTAATAAGCATGACTGAGTTTGATACTGCGACATCAAGACTCATATTTATTCCCGTGCATTGCATCCTACTGTCGACTGTACTTGCAGCTTGAGTTTGATCCTGGTAGTGTTCGGCAACGTCCGGGACTGACAGACATGATTTTGAACATCTTGCGAGGATCAACGAGCCGATCAGCGTCCTCCAAGTTAAACACGCGCAGGTGCGGTCATCCGAGCATCATGTTCAGACCGGACGGCGCAGGTCTGCCCTTGTGCCGCTTGCTCAGCTCAGCCGCGGTGCCGCCATTAATTACAAGACGACCTCGAGGCGCACGACGGCGGCTGCCTCGGTGGCGATAAACCGCTCCGAGTCGGAGTGGGCCTTCCGGAGCGCAGATGGGCCAGGTCGAACGACAGCGTCGGGCGTGCCCTCCTCGGAGCTCTCCTCCTCGGGGATGGAGAAGAGCACCCCGGCCCACGACGAGCCACCGCAGCTGTAGTAGTAGTACTCGTCCACCATCCTGTACCCATAGTAGGCCTCGAACGCCGCCGCGCCGGGCTCCGCTGCCGACGACGACGACGCCGGCCTCAGCCGCAGCACCTTGAAGAAGAACTTGTGCAGGAGCTTCGGGAGCCCGGCACGCTTCTTCCGGCCCCCGTCGACGACCGCCAGCGGTGGCAGCACGGCGGGGAACTGCGCCATGGACTTCGGTATCTTGTACTGTTGTTTCCAAGGGCTGTGAGCTTGCGTTTCTTTTGGCTCTTTACTTGGCTACAGTATTACAGTATGAGGGGGGTTTTAGCTTAGCCGCTGGCTATGGTACAGGCTTAAGTAGATTAGGATAAGGGAGAAGTCTAGAGCGCATGCATGGAGCTTTACAGGTGGGTGGAGGC
>JAPCYS010001339.1:0-18354 GCA_028641055.1 Alopecurus myosuroides
ATGTATGACATGAATAACATTATTGCCACTTAAGAGAAGAGACAGAGATGTGGCAGATATGGAGCTGAGCAAATGGCACACCGCTACCTACACAACACAACACGGCGATCGATCGAGATGCGACCTTGTATTCAGAGTGCGCGCGGGAGAGAACGCAATATGATTGGTTGCACGGACGGTGAGTATGTATAGCTAACAGCTAGAAATGGCAAAAGTCTACGCCCTACGTCTACGTACGTAGTAGTGTACGCTGGAATCTAGATAGGGGCTTACACTACGTACGCTACATAGGCTAGCTACGTGCAGCATGATGCATATCCGGACCGGAAATATGCATTTACGACGTACACGCATGCATGCATGCACGGTGCCTGAAGGTGCAATTAATTCTCGCCGCCGATCGATCACCGTCGCAGTCACGTCCGGTGGCGTACATGCCGGCCGGTCGCGCCAATAATATTCGTGGTCATCCAGGGGGGCACGCCTCGTCCCTCCGTGTCAATGGCAGGCGGGAACCAACCATGACCGGAGACGTTGAGGAGAAATTGAGCACGCTTCAGGAACAGACTTTCACTTTTTAGGAGAAACACGACAGAAAACCACCCACGGAGAGGAGAAGAAGCGGCATCAGGAAGAGGCGTCGAATGGAGGTGAAAGAGTCTGTGCGACTTGGTTGCGAGTTGCGATCGACGTTAAGAAAACATACAGTACAACGGTGGGTTTACCGCCAGGGTAATTAAGCAGGAAATTAACCAAAGGATACATTTATTTTGCTGCCACGCAGGGCAATGAATTAATTTCCTTGCAGCCATGGACGTAACATCCTATGTTAGCTAGCTACAGACGAAGCATCTCTGCACATCCTAGCTATAGCCAGGCTTCCTACATCATATGCTAGTAGATAGTCTCTCTCCTGCGTACGTATCGTACTCACCTAGGTTTGTTACCTCAGGCGGAAGATTCCAAACTGAATTAATCGGAGTCAGTTCCAACATAAGATAATCTGGTTTCGGACCTCTCCTGGCCCATATGTTTTACCTAAGTGCAAAAATGGAGGCTTCCCAAACAGATGGGGGGAAATTTACCACCTCGACAAACCCCTTGTACCCATCTTTACACCACTAATTACCTCTGACGAGTTTTTTCTTTTTTGAATTGGGAATATTCCCAGCCTCTCCATCTGGTTGATACACACCGCTTTAAATTAACAAAAATAGTATCATCAAGTACAAAAGCATGCCCAAAGATTACAGTTCAAAGATCACTAATAGTGGCTATACAAACTAGCCACAAAAAAATTCGAAGATAACGAAAACTAGACATAATGCAGACGTTAGTGTGCACACAGTCACCCCTGTTCAAAATAGCTCGTACGAACGTCATCAACCGAGTGCATCGAGAGTCCAAACGACCTCACTGATCCTCCGGTAGTAGGAACGACCACATGTGAATCCAGTAAGTAGCGCGATGAACAACCTTGACCGGTTTCGAAATTGTTAAAAATCACATCATTCCTGCAATTCCATATTTTACAAAGAAAAACATATACACCAATGCGTATACTAGTTTTAATATTTTTTATCAATTCCATTTAACTAGTTACCAAACAAATTAGCAACGCTGGTAGGAGGAGTTGATGCAGCACACCCCATTTCACCAAGCCCAACACCCAATGGACCCATGACAAGATTGTGCGCAAAGGCGATACATGATAAAGTGAACTCACTCCTCTCTCGCCATGTTTTCGATGACTTGGTGAATGGTGAGCTGCCTCATGGAACCCTATGTGTGCTCAGGTTTGACCCCACAATGGAGCTACAAGACGGTGGCCAAGGAGCTCAAGAACATGCCCAAGTTGATGCCCAAGAAGCTAGTAAGGAAGGCCGAGAAGAAGACGCCGAGGAAGAAGAAGAGAAGAGGGAGGGAGCGGTGTGCAGGAAACCCGGCCTGCACCCCGGCCAGGTCGGCGTCCTACCAGAGCCAGCCGGCCTCCAGCCCGGACTAGGCCGGTCTCCCTGCGCGCCTCTAGGACGACCACCTCCCCGAGCCGCCCGGCCTTCCTGCTCGCCTCCAGGCCGGCCACCTGCCCGAGCCGCCCGGCCTGGCCGGCCTCCCTCCGCCTTGTTATTTTATGGTGGTCCAAATTCATATGAAGATAAAGAAAAGTTCGGCCTCCGCTACGCGGAGGCCCGTCGCCGGAGGCTTAGGGCCGAGTTGTTACCGAGTTCGAGTTGGATTCACAGTTACCGACCTAGTTAGGTCAGGACCGCCTTTATATACCTCTTGTAAGCCGCCGCACGGGATAAACCACACATTGTAAATCTCGACGCGATTGTAACCTCACCCCGAAATAGTGAAGTATTGCTGGCTGGCGCCCGTGGTTTTTCTCTTCCTTGTTGGAAGGGTTTTCCACGTTAAAATCTCGTGTCCCCGTTGGTTCGATCTTGCTTAATTTCATCGTTGTTTTGCTATTGTGTGTAACACGCCTCAGGCCGGCCACCCACCCGAGCAGCCCGGCCTCCAGCCCGACTTTCCTGCCAGCTCGCAAAAGTGGAGAAAAGCCCCCTTTTTTACCCCACCTACCCCCAGGCTATATGCGGGTACCCCTTGAACCGGATCTAGATTAGAGATGAATTTAGACATTTGAACTTTGCTCTTGTATCCATCTTGTGAGGCTACTCCTATGGTTTGTACCTAGGACCGTATCAAGGCTACTCCTATGATTTGTATCTAGGATCATATCAAGATTCATCGGGTTCCCAATCATTTCCCCTTGGGATTAAGTTAGGGACTTTCCAATCTTCTTCAACTAACCCTTGAGGTTGTATTGTCATGGTCGACCGACCACGGGTGTGAAGCGGTTTCCGGAAAGGTGAGTTCGGTTGGATCAATCGTCCCGTAGGCGACCATTGCGGCTTAGTTGACAGGAGATTTGAGTTCTCAGTTCTTGCTAGTTATCTCCCCCTTGTTTTTCCCACGACCCCCCTCGTTTTCCACCTCGTGTTCTTCGTGTTCTTCGTTCGTCCTTCGTGTTCTTGGTCGATTCGTGAAGATCGGTCCATCCAAGAGGCTAACCCCTCTATCATCTGGTATCAGCAGCTAGATTGACGAATTCGACCTCCATAATCTCCGTTTCTACCAATTTTTTTCCCCAAACCCTAAATTCGAAAATTTCACCAAAAATAGCCTCAAAAGGGATTTTGACCGATCTGTTGATTTGTTGAGTTTTTCGTGGATTTGATCCATGGATTTGTTGCTTAAGACCATTCCCCACCTTTCTATTCAAACACATTTGTCGAAATTTGTCCAAAAAAATTCTTGGATTTGAAGAAATTTTTAAATTGGGCAAAAATCCCAGAAATATAATGCTCTTCGATTCCTGGACAGATTTTTTAACGTGATTTTCTTTGTCGTTGTTGGTCCGATTTGAGTGATTTAAGTTTCCACGCAAAGCCCACAACATCACCTAAGCAACTACATCAACGGATCGAGACAACATCGACAACCCCTGGTCGCAAGTCCGCGCGATCATCCATCAAATAGGTATAACTTGCTTCCGCTTGAATTAACCCATCCTTCGTGTACCTTGCCCATTCGGACTAGCTCTTTTATATTTCTTGGCATTGCACTAGTGGAACCGAGAGTGCGTGTTTTGAACTTATGAGAGCGTAATTCGATTAGCCTTGGCATTTGTATCCCCGTATAGCAAAAAGTGAAAAGAGAAAAAAAAAGATCGATGCCAAGTGCTATCCCTTGTAGGAACGCGTAGCTTCACGTCGCAAAATAGAAAAGAGTGACCGGTTTCCATGGTGCGAATCTTGTTGCCTTTTAAAGTTTGCGGTTTGAGCTAGCATCCTCCTTGAGTTGGTGTGTCATTGAGCTTAGTCTTCGATAGAGACATTTCATCTCCGCTCGTCCATTTGCCGCAGTAACCCCATTAATCACTCGTGTGTGTGTGTGTTCCATTTTTTGCTTCCTCCGCTAACATTTTATTATGGTTCATTTCTACGTTTGACAACAAACTTTTCTTCCGATTGTTGATTTTCTTTGCCACTTTGCTCACCCATTTTCCATCCAAAAAAAGTGTGTGTGTGTGTATGTGTGTTGTCGTTTGCGGTTTTCTATCGATATTCTTGGACTCACTTTGGACATACCGCCCTACACCTAGGCTCGTCCACTAGCCTCAATACGACCAAAAAAGGTAACATTAGGTAAGTGAGACATATATTCTTCATATCACACTTGTGTGTTTTTGAGATGGCTAGGGATGGAGTGTTCACAAGTTCGAGCTCGGAAGAAGAAGGAAACCCGTTCTCCAATGGAAACTACCACAACTACGTCACCATCAACGACCATTCCCAAATCCTCCAACTTGTGAATGCCGGATTGGAGCGTTATGAACGTTGAATCCAAGCGCAAGAGGCTCGTTTAAATGATCAAATGGCGTGCATCAACGCTAACTTGGCCAACATTGCCAACCGCCATCGATCATCCTTGTCCTCAAGGTCTCGGCATTCAAGCCAACATCCTCGATCTCATCACCAAGCTTGCCTACATGATCGTCATCACCACATGGAAGATGGTAGCTATTCAAACCAAGTACCTCTTCCACCACATGATCCTCGACGAAATGGGTATGAGGATAGCTCGCCATCACCACCTCCTCAACACCGACAAGGCCGTGGTGACCCTCTTCAACATCACCCTCTATGACCGGATCTACACCAACATCCTCACCCACCTCTGCCACGTTCAGTGTCAAGGATCGTCATCATTCATATGGAGGGTGGGAGACCCCTCCTCATCACCTCCTACCATGGGCTACCGCTTCGAGCCCCATCATCGACAATGATCAAGAACAACCTCGCCATGGATATCATGATCCTACTCTTTCGTCAAGAAAAGAGGCGAAAGGCACTTCACCACCAACAACGCTTAACAACCTCCATGTGTGACACCCTATGAGGACGGACTATGGACCTAGTGCTCTAGAACATGAACATCCTTCATCAACACAACCGCAACATCAACATCAAGGATGCGACGTTACCCCTCCAAGGCCACAAGATCGACACCACCATGAGCGTAAACATACAACTCCAAAAATCTACGATGATGTCCCACCAATCTATGATGAAGTCCCACAAGTCAATAATGAAGATTTTGGTTCATATGACCTTCCGGATGATTCTCTCTCTTCCCAAAACTTCCAAGGCCACACCATCGTCACCATTCTCAACAAGAACATGAAGATCAAGAATATCATCGTCACCGTCATCAACCACTTGAAGATGATACACTGAATGGTTTCTACTACCCCATCATAGTGATGACTGAGCCTTCGTCACTACACATATTGACACTACCGCCACCTAAACAACCCAACATCAAGTGCCAAGGATTGGAGTCCTTCTATTTCCTATCCAGTTTCTAGTGAGATGAGTGGTGAGAGAGTGCTCCATCTAAAGGCGAGTGAGAGCCACAAGCCAAACATGAGTTGGAATATTTCGAGTGCTCACAAATGCCTTGCCTTACTTGCCACCAAAAGAGAGATGCGAGAGTTACAATATGACCCATCGATACTTCATGTCGTCCTTGTGCGCAAAGGAGAATGTGGTGACCCAACACACCACTTCATGTGTAGTGCGCAAGTCGATGACATAACACTCAGAGAAGGACTTATCCGTGAATATTACATCCCTCAGAGTAGTACAACAGAAACATAGAAGGACCAGACAAACTATAGGATACAAACTTCATTATAAAATCTTGAGAATCTCTTTAATGAATCAATAAGATCTCCTGCAAATGGAATATCGTAAGAAGCAATTCAAAGATCCAAGCTGGAGAAGAACTCTAGCTCAGAACTAATCCACTACGGCTGATGTCAGCCCTAATCTATGGCTTGTAATAGCCAAGTCCATGAATGTTCTCCACCTACACCTTGATAGCATCTCCTCCACCAGCGTTGTTGATGACGATGCTTTACTGGCTAAGTAACAGATGACTCCTCCTAGCTTCATGAGGTAGTGATGGCTTCACGATGACGACTTCCATAAGGCTTCAACTCTAAGCAGGGGTCAAACGGGAATGAATGAGTAACGAGCATTACTCAACAAGTTCATGATATATAGTGGGTAGTTTGATGCACTAACTACAACTTTAGACTTGAAAGAGTCATAAGCTAATGCAAGGTTTTGTAAAACTTTCTTCAAGAGGTTGCTTTTAATTCTGAAGACTATGCCCGCCAGATCTTCACAAGACTAGAACTTCATGGAGTTGCCTTTCTTGCGGCGTTCACAACTCCTTCCCGGAACAGAGGGTAACATGCCACATCCTTTTACACTCTGCAGAGGTGCGTTACTTTACCCATGGGAGACCAAGAACATGTTGCACAACCAGGCTCGTGATCATGTCCACTCCCACTCAGGTGTAGGGCCCGGTTGTTGGTCCAAGCCAAACCATGCTTCTCCACACAACCCATGCCCACCCATTTCCACCAGCAGGCTGTACCCCTGATTCCACCCCTCACGATGGATATCTAGGCGCCCCTGGCAGACCATCATAGACCCCAGAGTCCGTGGGAATTAAGGGATTCCACCCATGTGCATGTAGTCTCTCAAGACCTACAGAGAACGTCTCTAGCAGCCCGTTGACATGCGAACGAGAGAAGATCACAGCTGACTTACTCGCCCCATACAAGAACCATGGTTAACGCGAATTTACGATGCAAGAATCCTGACGACAGTTGTGATTAATCCTAATTAATACTTTCCCATGCAGATGGAACCTGCCTTTGAACTATTCATCTTACCATGGTTCTATTCGCCCACCAAACAGAACACTACCACTCGGGTAGTCATTCAATTAGTCATCTTATTATAAAAATAGGATCATGCATTCTTTTGAGCATAAGTGGTGTTACGATAGGGTTTTTAAAATAGTTGTTATGAAATAACTCAGAGGTCATGAGCAAGTGATGAACTTGCCTAAGATTGAAATAACAATAATAATCCATGTCTTCGGTTTCGAGGTCACGTAGAAAATCCCGACATATGAAAGATAGCAAAGTAGTCCCGGTAAGGACTACAGAAAACATTGTCAAGATGATACATGTATAGTAATGAGATGCATCGTGAATCACCCTGGAAAACACACCAGCTTACAAGTGTAAGCCACGTTTGACACGATAACGTATTCACACAGGTTTTAGGTGAAATGTTTCATTATTTGGGGTGATGTTGTTATTACTTCTTTTAGACTTACATGTGTTTCGCTTTTACTTACCAAATGTTTATTATCATGTTTAAGTAGAAGTGTTATCACATGATTAAATGAGAAAACAATAACATATGGAAAACAACTATTAAAAAGATAATAAACATGTTTGATTTTATGTTCAAAAGTGTAGAGCTAATGACAAAGAGTTTAGTTGAAAATGAGTGACTAATACAGTGAACTCTATCATCACAATACTTGCTAATGACTAGTGATGATAGGTTTAGTAGTTGTGAAAACATGAGGATTTTATTAATAAAGAAAATAATGTTGTGGCAGTTATTTCTCGTCATAATGGGTTATTATAGAATTCTATTATACGTTTAGAAATAAGTTTATAAGTTAAACAATTTTTTTTATATTTGGCATATTTGAATTGGAAATGCTTTTCTCTTTAATTTGATATAACATTTTATGTTTTCTGAAAATATTTGAATAAGTTTTTAATTTATTGCTTTTAAATAAATTAAATGACTAGGCAAAATATTGCACAGATGAAAACTTGGTCAAATGACCTTGAAAACACCATAGATGAATTGCATTTGTTATTTTGAACAATTTGGCATATAACTTGTATTTTTATGATTTTATGAATTATTTATTATTTTTCTCTATTTTTTAATGACTTAATTTAATTCAAAAATTATTTAATTTTAAATTTTATTAAACATTTTTGAAAAGTTCATAAGCATTTAGATTATATTTTTCTGTTTAATTTGCTATATTATTTTTATTTTTCTGAGTTATAGAATTAAAGTTATTGAATTAATAGGATTAATGATTTTTCTCCCAATATTCAAATTGACAGGTGGGTCTCACCTGTCATATCCGTTTTAAATAAAAAGCGCATCATCACGGAGCAATTCCTCTCTATGAAATCGAATTCGATGCATTCGAGGGAAATTGGCCTAAGCCGTGTGCTCCACGAGCTCGAGCAGGTCACGGCGAGTCTAGGAGCGGCGGTTCTTTGACCAAATGGTTACTGGAACTCTGCCGGCGACCACCGGCGTGGCGGCAGATGGAGGCGCACGGCGATAGTGACCAATTGGTTGACAAAAAAATGAATTGAGGGCACGCAGAGATGCAGCAGCTCACCCAGAGCGTGTGTAGATGCTCGGTGAAGGACGAGGTCGTCGTAATTGACGGCGCGCTTCCACGACGACGAAGAGAAAGGGAACTTGGAAATTCTCCGTCTCCATGGCTTCCTAGCTCGCGATAATCAGCAAGGAGAGAGAGGAGATCCTGGCGGTTCCAGAGGTGGCCTCGGTTCCTTGCGAGGTGTCCGGAGTCGACGACGGCGAGCAGCGGCCGTACGGGCTAGGGTTAGGGTTTTTGCTGCGCAGAGCAGAAGAGAGAGGAAGAGACTGCGAGGAGGCGAGAGAGCTCGATGCGGACATCTCCCCGCGACTTTAGACTCGCAGAACGGCTGCGCGGAGGAGGTGGAAGTGGCCTCATCGTCCCTATCTTGCCCTCTGCCTTCTGGCCGGAGTTGAAGAAGAAAGAAAAGAAATAAAACTTTATGGAAAACCCCTGGAAGTTTTTATAAATTACAACTAAGTCCTTCTTTTACTAAAACTGAGAGAAAACCTTTGTTTTCAGGGCTGTTTTGTAAACAGAAAAAATATTAAAAATTATATTTCGAAAGCTCATCAAATTTGCAACCTCACCATGTTTTGTTTTGGTGAATTTGAGCAATATTTGTATTTTTTATTTAGGGTGCTAGATTAAGTGGTTTTTGTTATTTCTCACCATTTAATTGATTAAATGGCTTTAAAATTATTTTAAGCATGAGTATCATGAGCACACAATGAACATGTGGTTAAACAAGGTGATATATCTTAATTGGACAATTTTAGGTATAGTTCCTTATAGAAAGTATTTTAGTAAAACTACTTGGTACTGGTTCTATGCATTGTTATGAAAATCATTTAATATGGAATTTTATTCCATGTCACACCAAATGATTTTAATGAGTGAAGGAACTTGTTTTCTTTTTATAATACTATGTTATTTTCATAGTTAAAACTCTTACAAATTTTGGTTGACATTTTACTTAGGTGGGTATAAGCCTTATTTGATAAATTAGGTTCTTTACCAAGTGGAAAACATGTGTGTCTTTGGAACCTATTTGTTTGTTTTTCACCAGTTTACAAATGTGGATATTATCTCATGTTGTTTTAGAACATGTAATCATTTACATGGTTATATGTAGATGAATTTTTGTTATCATCTGTTAGTATTACATATGAAAAGGATATGGAAAACAAGGTATTAAGCCTGTTACCATTAACCTCCACCTATCACAAGACATGTGGATGCAATGGCTGGTTATTATCTCATACTTGATAATTATTTCCATTAGATATATTATTATGAGCTCCTCATTTATGATGAGCTTGACAGAGGTTATTGGTTCTCTAATATATCCTAATGATTCACTGGATAATTTATTATGCTCCCCTACTAAGGAATTGTTGCTTCTTGTGGTCTTCTGTTGCTTGATGTTCTTCTCTCTAATTGCCACTAGTCTTCTGTTATCACCTTTGTCCATTGTAGGTAGGTTCCTCTCTTGGTTTCCAACCTCAACTGTCTCACCATTGTGGTGAAGACATCCAATTACTCCAAGCAAGGTTTTTTACTTAGATGATTGTAAAATAATGTGAGTTTATTTTATGACATCAAGTTGCCATGTGCATATAAGAAGAATTTGTTACCAAGGTAGCTAGTCTTGCCTCCAAATTACTACTAATATACAATAGGCTGAGATGTATCAAGTTGTATCACCTTTTGTTTGTTTGTGTATGACACTCAATTGTTTGAGTATTCAAAAGTGATCTATTAACAAGGTTGCAAGGCTTGTTATCAAACTACTTCTATATAACACTAACATTGGAGTATCACACTATTTCAAGAGGAGTTAATAAGATCAGATCAAGATATAAGAGTTTCCAAATACTCTTATAATGGATTGAAGTAGCACTACTAGAATACTCTAAATAATCTTCTTGAAGATCTCCCTGTGGTAGTTTCTTCTTTCTTGTGGTGGCTTCGCTTGCATAATGTCTTAGATAAGATTGGAAAATCAAGATAGAATGATCTAGACAAAATGACAAGATCTAGTTTAAGAGTTAGTTCATGCTTTTATTATCCTTCCATATACTTCTTATTTTATTTCCAAAAAAATGGATACTTGTTTCATACATGATTGATTTTACTTAGCTATCTATTCAATTTCTCTAATAGAGGTTATAACTTGTTGTTATTCATTAGTTGTATCCAGAGATACTTTAGTGGTTGATTATTGATGTGGATAGAAATGTGGAGTGTTTGTGGAATGATGACTTAATAGTGAGTTGATCAAATGGTTCATTGATGTGTTGAGGTTTCATATGCTCACTTGTATAAGATGATTGAAACCATGAGCATGTGAAAGTTATTGAGTTTAATGACTTAGATCATAGTTGTTAGTTGTTTTCTCAGGTGTCATGATTTTGCTTTTTATTCTTATTTTGTAAACATAATGCAGACATAGAGGTTTGGAAATATCATATGTGGTGATCAAGGTTTAACAGTAGTTTAAGAGGATTTATTTCTTCTTTAAGGTACTTCTTTTATGGTTTATAAGATATGTACATATTCCATAAATGTTAATAAAATTATTATGTCATTTCCCACTTGTGGGTTTGAGTTAACACTTGTTTGTATATGTTGTGTTCTATTGAACCTTTGTTATTTACATGTGAGGATTAACTTAGTAGTTACTAAATAATTTGGAAAGATGGGGTGTGAATGGTTGATAACTTAAAGAGTTATTGTTTGAGAGGACATAACACCTCTGTTGATGAGATGGTTCAATTGTGTATTACTCATTGGTGGAAGTATGATTATCAGTTGTGTGATTTGGGTACTCACCCCTCTTTGGGTTGTAGATACCTAATGAATTATCCCAAGTCACGTAAAGACTTGTGGTTAAGGTTGTTGAGAGTTGGTGTTGGATCATAACTAATTATGGTTTATCTTATCAGGTGATTTGGTTTCTTAAGATACTTGTTATAAAGATCATTCCAAATGTACTCTTGACTAGATGAACTAGATATTTCATCATGTCAAGTGAAACTTTGGTCACTTTGATTCGTTTAAACTTTCGCGCCAAAATTTCCCGTATTTTCAGATGCATGCTTTGCAAATGCACATATTATATTTAGATCCTTATAACCTCCCAAACACTGGGATGTTACAGTATCTCCCCCTTAACAAGAACTTAGTCCTGAAGTTCAACCTCTCTCACGTAAATATAAGTAGAGAGATCTTCTGTAGATCGTTGATTCTTCATAATTGTTTCCTTGTATTGACCTTGGCATGTGTAGCCTCTTGTCTTGATTGTTTTCCTTCCACTATCTTGTACTATGATCTAATACTTTGCATGTTATTATGACAACTCTGTTTTATCCTCAAACCTTCCTAATGGTCTCTCGAAGAACATGTGGTATTTCCACCATATAGTGGATACCAAGTTTTGTTCTCCGATGAATGGGTATGATTTCCTATCTCTCACAACTTTCTGAAGAACATTTGGTATATCCACCAGGTGATGAATACCAATAAGATTCTTCCGGTACACTCGATATTGTCTATGGTTAGGACTCCATTTGGTTTAATCTAGTGGTCTCAAGAGAAATACTGCTCAAAGAAGCTTATACAACCTAGTGTACATTGATTTAGTCTCATCTATTTAATGAAAATATCTTCGAGTTTCCTCGAGTTTTAACTCATTCCTACCGGTTACTATAACCTATTTCACTGGTTACTTACTATGGTCCTTCTACATCTTTGGGTCTCTATAAGTTAACTTATAAAACTTCTACATATTTCTTTCTAGGATACAACTACTCTATCATCTTGGCATCACTTGTGGTAGCTCACCATGTGTTGATGAAGTATCTCACCAGATCCAAACAAGATGTGAATGTGGTCCATTCCCATCAGTGGCTTCATTGACTTCTGCCTTCTTGACTTCTTGGTCTTCTAGAGCTTTTGTGGTTGTATCAATCTGCTGATAACTCAGCCCGCTCTCATACTAATCCTATACCCTCTAGACCAGTAATCATCAAGAAAGAACTCAGTGTTTGCACATGAATTTGCACATCAAGTTCAATCTTCATGTATAGATCTAGTCAATCAAACATCCAAATAAAATCCAATAAATCCCAAATGCAGTTATCACTCATGCATCAAAAGCATGTGAAATAGAAGTACTTAGAGTAAAACATCTCAAGTACCACGGCTCATAGATGCTATACACTACAAGTAGGTATATAGTACCTTATAATCCTAGTCTACACAACCACTCTTTGCCTCGATAATTACTCCAATTGCATGCCTTACTGCAATTGAATACACCAAGACAAAATGATCTATGGTAGTTGTTGTCTATCTTGGTTCCACATAGGACTAAATACCATGTCAATTGAAGTACTTCATAGTGAATATGATAAGCTTCTCATGGCATTTGTTGATCCTTCATGTTGTTGATCACGTCGTAGGAGTAGTATTGTAGCCTCCATCAATGCTTATGCCTTCTCCTAATTCTATAATATACTTTAATGGTTCACCTCTAGACTTGATAACTAAGGATATGGTATATACCCCATAGTTACCAAAGTTTTAATAACTCTTAAGGATTTTCAACATCCATCCTTGATGACTCCTATACTAACTCAATACCATGTTCTACTCCATCCTATTCACTCATAGAATGGGGTAGTCACCACTTTGACTTAATCATCTCTGACTATGTCTGAACTCTTTTCTCAATAATACTAATACATAGTAGAATTGTAACTTATCATACCTAGGTACAAAGAAATAGATAAGTAGATTTACTCAAGTTGAGTAAGAACATTCTATACAAGTATGACCATATCATTCTCAAGTGAATGATCATCATAGTTGTAGGAAATGTGGTTTAGATAAGATGGCTTCCTATAGTTCTTTACCAACCTACAGATCTCCTAAAAGGTTTTAAACCTAAGGTCGCTTCGCTCTAATACCATCTGTGGTGACCCAAAACACCACTGCATGTGTAGTGCGCAAGTCGATGACATAACACTCACAGAAGGACTTATCCGTGAATATTACATCCCTCAGAGTAGTACAACAGAAACATAGCACGACCATGCAAAACTATAGGATACAAACTTCATTACAAAATCTTGAGAATCTCTTTGATGAATCAAGAAGATCTCCTGCAAATGGAACATCAGAAGAAGCAATTCGAAGATCCAAGCTGGAGAAGAACTCTAGCTCAGAACTAATCCACTACGGCTGATGTCAGCCCTAATCTATGGCTTGTAGTAGCTAAGTCCATGAATGTTCTCCACCTACACCTTGATAGCATCTCCTCCACCAGCGTTGTTGATGACGATGCTTTACTGTCTAAGTAAGAGATGACTCCTCCTAGCTTCATGAGGTAGTGATGGCTTCACGATGACGATTTCCAGAAGGCTTCAACTCTAAGCAAAGGTCAAACGGGAACGAATGAGTAACGAGCGTTACTCAACAAGTTCATGATATACAGTGGGTAGTTTGATGCACTAACTACAACTTTAGACTTGAAAGAGTCATAAGCTAATGCAAGGTTTTTTAAAACTTTCTTCAAGAGGTTGCTTTTAATTCTGAAGACTATGCCCGCCAGATCTTCACATGACTAGAACTCCATGGAGTCGCCTTTCCTGCAGCGTTCGCAGCTCCTTCCCGGAACAGGGAGTAACATGCCACGTCCTTTTACACTCTGCAGAGGTGTGTTACTTTACCCATGGGCGACCAAGACCATGTTGCACAACCAGGCTCGAGGTCCTGTCCACTCCCATTCAGGTGTGGGCCCCGGTTGTTGGTCCAAGCCAAACCATGCTTCTCCGCACAACGCATGCCCACCCATTTCCACCAGTAGGTTGAACCCCTGATTCCAACCCTCATGATGGATCTCTAGGCGCCCCTGGCAGACCATCATAGACCCTAGACTCCGTGGGAATTAAGGGATCCCACCCATGTGCATGTAGTCTCGCAAGACCTACAACGAACGTCTCTGGCATACCATTTACATGCGAACTAGGGAAGATCACAGCTGACTTACTCGCCCCATACAAGACCCATGGTTAACGCGAATTTACGGCGCAAGAATCCTGACGGCAGTTGTGATTAATCCTAAGTAATACTTTCCCATTCGGATGGAACCTTCCTTTGACCTATTCATCTTACCATGGTTCCATCCGCCCACCAAACAGAACACTACCACTCGGGTAGTCAACAAGTTAGTCATCTTATTGTAAAAATAGGATCATGCATTCTTTTGAGCATAAGTGGTGTTACGATAGGGTTTTGAAAATAGTTGTTATGAAATAACTTAGAGGTCATGAGCAAGTGATGAACTTGCCTGAGATTGAAATAACAATAATAATCCATGTCTTCGGGGTTCAAGGTCACGTAGAAAATCCCGACATATGAAAGATAGCAAAGTAGTCCCGGTAAGGACTACAGAAAACATTGGCAAGATGATACATCTGTAGTAATGAGATGCATCGTGAATTACCCTGAAAAACACCCCAGCTTACAAGTGTAAGCCACGTTTGACATGATAATGTATTCACACGAGTTTTAGGTGAAATGTTTCATTATTATGGGTGATGTGGTTATTACTTCTTTTATACTTACATGTGTTTCACTTTTACTTACCAAATAATTATTATCATGTTTAAGTAGAAGTGTTATCACATGATTAAACGAGAAAACAATAACATATGGAAAACAACTATTAAAAAGATAATAAACATGTTTGATTTTATGTTCAAAAGTGTAGAGCTAATGACACAGAGTTTAGTTGAAAATGAGTGACTAATATATCTAACTCTATCATCATAATACTTGCTAATGACTAGTGATGATAGGTTTAGTAGTGGTGAAAACATGAGGGTTTTATTAATAAAGAAAATAATGTTGTGACAGTTATTTCTCGTCATAATGGGTTATTATAGAATTCTGTTATACGTTTAGAAATAAGTTTATAAGTTAAACAAAATGTTTTATGTTTGGCATATTTGAATTGGAAATTCTTTTCTCTTTAATTTGATATAACATTTTATGTTTTCTGAAAATATTTGAATAAGTTTTTAATTTATTACTTTTAAATGAATTAAATGACTAGGCAAAATATTGCACACATGAAAACTTGGTCAAATGACCTTGAAAACACCATAGATGACTTGCATTTGTTATTTTGAACAATTTGGCATATAACTTGTATTTTTCTGATTTTATGAATTATTTATTATTTTTCTCTATTTTTTAATGATTTAACTTAATTCAAAAATCATTTAATTTTAAATTTTATTAAATTTTTTTGAAAAGTTCATAAACATTTAGATTATATTTTTTGGTTTAATTTGGTATATTATTTGTATTTTTCTGAGTTATAGAATTAAATTTATTAAATTAATAGGATTAATGATTTTTCTGCCAATATTCAAATTGACAGGTGGGTCCCACCTATCATATCCGTTTTAAATCAAAAATAAAAAGAAAAAGAATCATGATGTCATGATGACATCATGAACGCATCATCACAGAGCAATTCCTCTCCGTGAAATCGAATTCGATGCATTCGAGGGAAATTGGCCTAAGCCGTGTGCTCCACGAGCTCGAGCAGGTCACGGCGAGTCTAGGGACGGCGGTTCTTTGACCAAATGGTCACCGGAACTCTGCCGGCGACCACCGGCAGATGGCGGCGTACGGCGACAGTGACCAATTGGTTGACAAAAAAAATGAATTGAGGGCACGCAGAGATGCAGCAGCTCACCCAGAACGTGTGTAGATGCTCGGTGAAGGACGAGGTCGTCGGAATTGACGGCGCGCTTCCACGATGATCGACGTTAGAGATAAGGGGAACTTGGAAATTCTCCGTCTCCACAGCTTCCTAGCTCGCGATACTCAGCGAGGAGAGAGAGGAGATCCTGGCGGTTCCAAAGGTGGCCTCGGTTCCTTGCGAGGTGTCCGGAGTCCACGGCGGCGAGCAGCGGCCGTACGGGCTAGGGTTAGGGTTTGTGCTGCGCAGAGCAGAAGAGAGAGAAAGATACTGCGAGGAGGCAGGAGAGCTCGATGCGGAAGTCTCCCCGCGAGATCATACTCGGGGAACGGCGGCGCGGAGAAGGTGGCAGTGGTGTCACCGTCCCTATGTTCTCCTCCGCCTTCTCGCCGGAGTTGAAGAAGAAAGAAAAGAAATAAAACTTTATGGAAAACCCGTGGAAGTTTTTATAAATTACAACTAAGTTCTTCTGTTACTAAAACTGAGAGAAAACCTTTGTTTTCAGGGCTGTTTTGTAAACAGAAAAAATATTAAAAATTATATTTCGAAAGCTCATCAAATTTGCAACCTCACCATGTTTTGTTTGGTGAATTTGAGCAATATTTGTATTTTTTATTTAGGGTGCTAGATTAAGTGGTTTTTGTTATTTCTCACCATTTAATTGATTAAATGGCTTTAAAATTATTTTAAGCATGAGTATCATGCACACAATGAACATGTGGTTAAACAAGGTGATATATCTTATTTGGACAATTTTAGGTATAGTTCCTTATAGAAAGTATTTTAGTAAAACTACTTGGTACTGGTTCTATGCATTGTTATGAAAATCATTTAATATGGAATTTTATTCCATGTCACACCAAATGATTTTAATGAGTGAAGGAACTTGTTTTCTTTTTATAATACTATGTTATTTTCGTAGTTAAAACTCTTACAAATTTTGGTTGACATTTTACTTAGGTGGGTATAAGCCTTATTTGATAAATTAGGTTCTTTACCAAGTGGAAAACATGTGTGTCTTTGGAACCTATTTGTTTGTTTTTCACCAGTTTCCAAATGTGGATATTATCTCATGTGGTTTTATAACATGTAATCATTTACATGGTTATATGTAGATGAATTTTTGTTATCATGTGTTAGTATTACATATGAAAAGGATATCGAAAACAAGGTATTAAGCCTGTTACCATTAACCTCCACCTATCACAAGACATGTGGATGCAATGACTGGTTATTATTTCATACTTGATAATTATTTCCATTAGAGATATTATTATGGGATCCTAATTTCTGATGAGTTTGACAGAGGTTATTGGTTCTCTAATATATCCTAATGATTCACTTATTAATTTCTTATGCTCCCCTACTAAGGAATTGTTGCTTCTTGTGGTCTTTTGTTGCTTGATGTTCTTCTCTCTAATTGCCACTAGTCTTCTGTTATCACCTTTGTCCATTGTAGGTAGGTTCCTCTCTTGGTTTCCAACCTCAACTGTCTCACCATTGTGGTGAAGACATCCAATTATTCCAAGCAAGGATTTTACTTAGATGATTGTAAAAGAATGTGAGTATATTTTATGACATCAAGTTGCCATGTGCATATAAGAAGAATTTGTTAACAAGGTAGCTAGTCTTGCCTCCAAATTACTACTCATATACAATAGGCTGAGATGTACCAAGTTGTCTCACCTTCTGTTTGTTTGTGTATGACACTCAATTGTTTGAGTATACAAAAGTGATCTGTTAACAAGGTTGCAAGGCTTGTTATCAAACTACTTCTATATAACACTAACATTGGAGTATCACACTATTTCAAGAGGAGTTAATAAGATCAGATCAAGATATAAGAGTTTCCAAATACTCTTATAATGGATTAAAGTAGCACTACTAGAATACTCTAAATAATCTTCTTGAAGATCTTCCTGTGGTAGTTTCTTCTTCATTGTGGTGGCTTCTCTTGCATAATGTCTTAGATAAGATTGGAAAATCAAGATAGAATGATCTAGACAAAATGACAAGATCTAGTTTAAGAGTTAGTTCATGATTTTATTATCCTTCCCTATAATTCTTATTATATTTCCCAAAAAATGGATACTTGTTTCATACATGATTGTTTTTGCTTAGCTATCTATTCAATTTCTCTAATAGAGGTTATAACTTGTTGTTATTCATTAGTTGTATCCAGAGATACTTAAGTGTTTGATTATTGATGTGGATAGAAA
>JAPCYS010000669.1:0-10803 GCA_028641055.1 Alopecurus myosuroides
AGGAACAATATCAACACTACCAATTACTAGAATTTATTTGTGCAGTGTGTATGTTTTCATTGTTTTGCAGTTATACTTAAGATGGATACATTTTCTGCATAGTCTCTTAGCATTTAATCTGTCTGCCAGGGGAGGCTATGCCAACCAGCTTATAGCTTGTGAGTTTTGGGCCAACCTTCTTTGCATACAATAAGAGATCTGCATCTGGGGGCCTACAGGCTACATCTAACATGTTTATGTCAATATGTTAAAATTAAGGACATCTGAAATAGCCCCACTTTATGTGTTACTTCAATTGGATACAAATCAAACTTAGCTCTATACCAGTATGAACCAGTATGAGTGGTATAATCAACATTTGCCTGTAGAAAAAAGATCATTTGTTGGGTCGTTTTTACTTCTGTCTTATCCATTTATATTATCGTCTGTCCGTATAATGTATGGGCATTCAAATCCATTTTCACTAGAAAAGTTGTGTGAATTCATACTGAGTTTGATTTAAATTTCCTTCAGTTGTATATACCTATTACTGATTATGCAGAATAATGTAAGGTTTGATCTGCAGGTTTTTTTGTCACAATTTGGATTGCTGCTGTAATGTTCAAGTCAAATGATATATTGAAGAAGCAAACTGCTTTGAAGGTTTGATACTTTATTTCCAATTTTGCATAGCCTACTGAGCCAGCCTTTCCTCTCTGTATACGTGAATTTGAATGGACTCATGATGACTGCCTGGAACAAAAAGATGTTTCATTGATGATTTGTGTTAATAACTTCATCAACATGAAGGCATTGTATTGTCAAATAGTCAATATCTTGAGGTCATAATTAATGAACTCTAGAAAGCTTTTATTAGTCATAATGGCCATCCTTTTATCCCCTGTCAAGGAAATGAAGATTTCAATGCAGCTGATGTTGAGTTAAAATTTCAACTATTAGCATTAGCTCATCTAATACCATGTGACTCAGACAGTATGATTTTTGTGGCAAACAAATTGGAACCTGTTTGTTAAATCATGAAAACAGCTCCCATTGTCAGCATATCGATATGTCTAACTCTCTTATTTTTCCTCTTTTGCAGGGTGAGAGGAAAGTTGCTATGCTTGTTGGAATCACTGTAATCTTCATGATCCATGTGTTTGGTGTATATTGGTGGTACAGGAACGATGATCTTCTTAGACCTCTGTTCATGCTTCCTCCAAAAGATATACCACCATTCTGGCATGCAATTTTTATCATCATGGTCAATGGTATTGCTTCTGCCTGAAAAAGTGCTCAAATTTCTCACAGTACTTTAGTGTGCAGTTGCTGAATCTTCTCCAAGTTATATAGAATTTCCTTTATGAGCTGTTGACTATTCAGTTCATATTGGCTTATTTGATTGATTTTCTACTTTTCTTATTTGTGTAAATAATTCATTTTGGAATGGCCAGTTGACTAATTCAGCTCGTTACTCTGACTGGTTGCTAATGCAGTATAATTGGTTAGCCTTGTTTCGTCCTCCCATTAGCTAGATTTGTAGGAGTTCACGTGATACAAATTAAAGGGTGCTCTTTAAATGCCTTCATTCTTTTGAGTTCGTCAACTTCTCTCGATTACTATTCGCCTTCAGAGCAATCCTACAATGTTCTAACGAAATACATAAAAGAAAAATAAGTATGTTGGAAAACTTATTTCAATATTTATCTGCACAAGGGATCTGGAGTGCTAGAAATGTGGCATGAACTTGATTGTGTTCAGTTCAGAGTTTGAGACTACTACACTTACACTGGCAACTCATATTTCATTTTTAGCAACCCCCTCCCAAAAAAAAAAAAAATCGTAGTTGTGCTACATGATAATCATTTACTTCAATTGTTTTCGAGAAATACAGGAAACATTTTGTTTTTTCTATAGGTTAGCATCGTTGGTTCCATGGTGTGTCACATCGACATTTATAAATAAGAACTACGTGCAGATACAATGGTCCGCCAGGCAGCAATGACCGTCAAGTGCCTGCTACTTATGTACTACAAGAACAGCAGAGGTCGTAACTACCGTAGGCAGGTGATAATCTCTTCTATATTATTGTAATTAATTTTTTTTCAATGTTCTTGTAGTCATGTTTATAACTTCCTGTATAACTACTGTAAAGCTAAACTGTAGGCATGAAAGTCCCCTTTTTCCAAACTGGACGATTCGTGTCGGTTCCTCCCATAGCAGTCACGCTTCTTCTCTTCTATTGTGGTGGAGGGTCGGCTAGTTGTTTGTTGTGTGCTTGGCCCTGTGGAGTGTGTGGGTGTGGCTCTGTTGTATTGTTTTTTTTTTCTTGCACGGTTTTCCATTAATAAACTGGGCGCCGCCTTCTTAATTAATGAATGAGGCAAAGCTTTTGCCTCATGTTTAAAAAAAATAAAAATAAAAACTATGGTATTAACCTGTTGATGTTTCCAAACATAGGTTTTCCTATCATTGTGTTTTTGGTTCTATGAGATGAGTTATACTTATATCTCGAAGTTAGCTAACTTCTTAGTGTAAATTTTCTCTGTTATTAGATGCCAGCAATTTGCTTTGATCCTTTGCTAAATACTGGCAGGCTTGTACCTGGTTCTAAAGATTATCCTATTCTTATTATTTTCCTATAGGGACAAATGCTTACTCTTGTTGAGTACCTTCTGCTTCTATACCGCGCTTTATTGCCGACTCCTGTTTGGTATCGCTTCTTTCTGAACAAGGAGTATGGAAGTCTGTTCTCGTCTTTAACCACTGGACTCTACCTGACTTTCAAGTTGACTTCTGTAGTTGAGAAGGTACTATTTGTTTATTGCATTTCACATGCAAATTCAGTGGGTCAATAATATAAAACATTGTCTTGCCCATGTCGACCAATTTCTCATATTGGGCCCTGTGTGCTACAGGTTCAGTCATTCTTATCTGCAGTGAGGGCGTTGTCACGTAAAGATGTACATTATGGATCTTATGCGACATCAGAACAGGTGAAAGATCATTTTTTGTGAAGTGTCTGAACCAAAAATGCAATAATGCTGCGAATATTCATAATACATAGATATGATATTATTGTCCCTAGAATAACCTCTGACATCTTTCCTTGTTCAACTGCTTACTAAAGTCCCCTAAATTATTAGAGTCAATTTGATATATGCGACTGCCAACTTTGTGTATTCAAACTTTGCCATTGCAAGAATTAAAAAACTTATGGAAAATGCTACTGTCAACACTTGGATACTTTGATAAATGGGACCAAGACAGTGGCATATATCAAATTACCCTTTTTTGTAGTGCAAATATCCCTAAGTCTTTTTTACGGTGGCGTTTTTCAATATGCGAAGTTGGCAGATATATGGAATTAACCCAAAGTGTTAAGTCTTGGTTGTTGCAAGTAGTTTTTAGCCGTCTCTTTTGTAGTCTCAAAACTCTTGCTAACATGAGTTTCGGTGTTACTTTACTCTGGTTGATTTTTCTTATAGCAACACCGAGGAAGTTCGTAATTTTTTGTTGCTCTTATTATAAAGACGAAGGCATCACATTATTATTTAATTATTTGCCTTATAAGTTCTCACTTATCCACAGTCTACAGAACACGAAATGACAAATAGGTCCTTCTGGCTGTTTTGCCATTTCAGTCAGGAGTTACAAAGTTTCAAATCATTAACGTATCTGTGTGTTGGTGGACCTCGCTGCAGGCAATCGCCGCTGGTGATATGTGTGCCATCTGCCAGGAGAAGATGCATGTTCCTGTTCTCCTTCGTTGTAAACATATTTTCTGCGAGGACTGCGTCTCTGAATGGTAACACCTTTTACTTTATACGTTCATTTGTCATGCATTATTTGGTCATTTGAGTCTTTGATGCATGAGGAATCTAGTTTGATGTACAATCCATTCTTGTAGTTCTTTACGTTTGGATATGCAAATGCGTCCTTGAATTGTTGCTACGCTTGAGTACATTTGCAAGAGTTTCAGTGTTCATATGAACCACTTTGGAACTCTTAGTTTGACCAGAGTTTCAAGAGTTCATATGAACCAGACCTTTTTGTGACTGTTATTTGAAGAGTAAAATGAGATTCAATTGTCTTTTTTTTTTTGGTTCTTAAGTGTTTCAGTGTTCAGTTTTATGCCTTAACTTTACCATAATTCTATGTGGAAAACTGGAAATATTAACTAATGACGGCTTTATCCTGTTTCTGTTCTAGGTTTGAGCGAGAACGGACTTGCCCCTTGTGTAGAGCACTGGTAAAGCCTGCTGACATTCGGTCATTTGGTGATGGCTCTACAAGTCTGTTCTTCCAGTTGTTTTAGACTCCAAATGGCAAACACTAACATATAACAATCAATCATAAGCATTTGGTTACAAGAGAGTCCCAAGTGGAAGTCCTATCTTGCTTGCACCATCTTCTCAATATGCACCGAGGGTAACGCGAGAATGTTAGTGAAAATTATCCGACTGCAACCATTCTGTTCATCCATATGTTTCGATAGTTAGAGAGTTGGTCAGTTGCAACAGAAGGAATTCCTGGTCTGGACTATTGTTGGGGAAATCTACCCACATTCCCTGGCCACATTCCTGATATTGGCTTGCGCGATGTAAAATTGGTAATTCTTTTGAAGAAGTAAATGTGTACTGGTATAGTTGGAGCCTGCAAGTTTTGCTTGCTAGCAAGAATTGTGTTGGAGAAGGTGGTAGGAATGTAACCTGTAAAGCTGTGATACATGAAAATGTTGAAAACCATATAAATTGTACTCATTACATACAGTAAATATTACGAAGACCACAATGTTGACACATGTATTGCCCTATAATGTGTGAAGTCTGGATTTTTGCTGCTTTTAGTGTCTGACTCTGCTCTTCATGCTCAATAACTGAAAAAAGAAGTTTTTCGTGGGAGAGGTTGGACGATTTTTTTCTTCCTGTTAATAGAAAATCGAAAACTCAAATTGAAATATCATTTAATTTTAAGACCATAATGTTGACACATCTTATGTATTGTCTCATAATATTTGTTGTCTGGATGTTCGCTGCTTCTAGTGTCTGACACTAAAAAAAAAGTTTTCACGATAGAGGTTGGACGAGTGTTTTTCTTTTTCTGTTCATAGGAAACCTAAAACTCAAATTTAAATATCATTTACTCCCTCCGTTCCACAATATAAGATGTTTTAGATTTTTTCCACATTCACATACATACACATGTATCTAGACATATTTTAGTGTATATGTACACTCACTTGAGTGTGTATCTAGACAACATGTGAAATAGCTAAAACATCTTATATTATGGAACGGAGGGAGTAATACTTTGTCTGAATTACTCACTCCGTTCTAAAATAGATGATTTCCACTTTTTCATACATGCATATTATCTAGACACTAAAACATGTCTAGTGGCATGTGTGGACAAATGTACGGCGATTTAACATTATATATGGTTGTCTACATGTGAACTTACTTATATTGTTCACCGGTGGTGGTGCTCAACGACGATTAGTTTGGCTGCGGCATTGGCGAGAAATCGTCTCCACGAGGCAGTCCCGTTTAATTATGCAAAGATGCGTACTATAATAGCTCAAAAAAAACCGTAACATATACAGTATATCGCACAGGCACGGTTGCTAAATAACACCAAGAACCTGAACTAGCATGCAGATGCATGGGAAAAAGAGAAAAATGACACCGCACTAGTCGTTGCCGTCTATGATTCGATCGACGGCCGACGTCTTAACTGTCGGGGTGATCCTGGGGACCTTGCTGGAACACGGAACCGATCTTGGGCTCGCCGAACATGGCGACGCCCTGGCGGGTGACTAGACCAGCGTACTCACCGGCGGCGCGGACCTTGTTCTTGAGGCAGACCCAGTGCTCCGCCGCCGGCGCGTCCTTGAACTGCCGGAACCGCTCCATGAGCGTGGCGTCCTCGCCCACCGGCCTCCTGAAGCACTTGGCGTTGGCGGCCTCCTCCTCCGCCGGCCTCATCACATCCGCGCCATTGTTCTCCATCGCCCAGTGAGCGATCGATCGGAATCTTGTGTCTTGTGTGTGGGAAGAAGGAAAGAGGTACGGGGCTGTCGCTGCTGGCTATGATGGACGTGGAAGACGGGCGGGCAGGCTGGTTTGATATAGGCCAGGGCGTTGGTTTTACTTGGGAAGGAAGCTGGGTGACGACGTGGAGGGGAAAAGTTGAAGCTTAAGAGTAGATGATTTCAAAAAAAAGCTTAAGAGTAGACCGAGGAGAAGAATCCAAGTCGAGATATATACAGATATACTGTATCCCGTCGAGTTTTGGATAATTACCCACGCAACTTTGGATTACTGGGGAAAAAAGAAGGGAACTGCTGAGCGTCCCCCGGGGGATCGGAACTCCCGATCCCCCGCCTCCCCCGCTTGACACGTGTCCAACGTGCCTCAGCCTTTGTTTCCTACTTCCACGGCAATTCCTCGTGTTTACGAAAAAAAAAGGGAAACCCTCACAATCATCCGGGGGATCCCAGTCCGCGTTCCTCCGCACGCAACGCTTGACGCGTGTCCGTCCCGGTGAGAGAAACGAGCGTGGGCCCAGCCCTAACCTTATCCCTTGACTCTGCTCAGCTAACCGGTCACCACTCGATTCCTCATCCCCATCCCTACCACCGCGCCTCTTCTGACGTTCGTCGCCGCCATCGTCGCGCCTTCGTTCCCCATGCCGGTCCCGCGGAGCTTCGTCGTGCGAGTTCCTGCTACTCCGGCGAGAAGGCGACCGAGACCGAGACCGCGCGCGGCGCGGGCCGCGTGACTCGAGGCGCGGCCCTGTGCCCGCTGAAGGACTCGACGGTGGAGCGGTGGCAACTGCTACCAACCGTAGCAAGTTGTGCTACCGGCTTCCGCCGCGTGCGCGCCGTCGATCTGTTGGCGCCCGAGGTCGCCGCCGCAGCGGGAAGCGGAGGCGAGGAGACGGCGGTGGCCGCGGTCGACCTCTACCCGGCCACAGGGGCGATGCTCCCTGGTGCAAATTTTTCCTCGTTTTGAGCAATTTTTCCTATGTTTTTGCTACACTACGGAGCAACTTTTGTAAGGTTTATAGCATTTTTTTCTCGTTATTGGAGCAAATCGACAGACTTGTTGTAGCAAATTTCTTCCCCAAAAATCTTGATCTGGTGCAAATTTGATATGAGCAATTTTTTCTTTTTTTTGCTACAATGCGGAACAATTTTTTGTAAGGTTTTATAGCAATTTCTTCCCGTTTTTGAGCAAATCGGCAGAGTCGTTGTAGCAAATTCCTTCTCCAAATTCCTTGCTCTGGTGCAAAATGAGTTGTTTCGGCATCGAGTCAGTTGAGCATTTTTTTCCTTTTTGTTTTGCTACTGATGGTCAAGAACAAACATTTTGGGATGCTCCAAGCTTTTGAAGCAACCGACGGCAATCGACGAATGGCGATGCTCCATAGGGGCCAGCGGTGGTGCTACCGACGACGAGCTGCTGGAGATGGGGACGGGAAGGAGCAGGGGGCTGCTGGAGCGTGGCCATGTTTGGAGTGGGTGCTACCGAGCTGCTTATGCTCCTGCTGCAAGTGGTAGTCGGCGCCACCAGCGTAGCCGGCGTTGGAGCAAGCCGGCGAGGTCTCCACTGGAGCGCGGCCGGCGGGGACGATGGGTACGAGATGTAGGCGCGCTCGTTGGCAGGCTTCGTATGTACTTTTTTTTTGGGAACTGCTGAGCGTCCCCCGGGGGATCGGAACTCCCGATCCCCCGCCTCCCCCGCTTGACACGTGTCCAACGTGCCTCAGCCTTTGTTTCCTACTTCCACGGCAATTCCTCGTGTTTACGAAAAAAAAAGTACATACGAAGCCTGCCAACGAGCGCGCCTACATCTCGTACCCATCGTCCCCGCCGGCCGCGCTCCAGTGGAGACCTCGCCGGCTTGCTCCAACGCCGGCTACGCTGGTGGCGCCGACTACCACTTGCAGCAGGAGCATAAGCAGCTCGGTAGCACCCACTCCAAACATGGCCACGCTCCAGCAGCCCCCTGCTCCTTCCCGTCCCCATCTCCAGCAGCTCGTCGCCGGTAGCACCACCGCTGGCCCCTATGGAGCATCGCCATTCGTCGATTGCCGTCGGTTGCTTCAAAAGCTTGGAGCATCCCAAAATGTTTGTTCTTGACCATCAGTAGCAAAACAAAAAGGAAAAAATGCTCAACTGACTCGATGCCGAATCAACTCATTTTGCACCAGAGCAAGGAATTTGGAGAAGGAATTTGCTACAACGACTCTGCCGATTTGCTCAAAAACGGGAAGAAATTGCTATAAAACCTTACAAAAAATTGTTCCGCATTGTAGCAAAAAAAAGAAAAAATTGCTCATATCAAATTTGCACCAGATCAAGATTTTTGGGGAAGAAATTTGCTACAACAAGTCTGTCGATTTGCTCCAATAACGAGAAAAAAATGCTATAAACCTTACAAAAAGTTGCTCCGTAGTGTAGCAAAAACATAGGAAAAATTGCTCAAAACGAGGAAAAATTTGCACCAGGGAGCATCGCCCCTGTGGCCGGGTAGAGGTCGACCGCGGCCACCGCCGTCTCCTCGCCTCCGCTTCCCGCTGCGGCGGCGACCTCGGGCGCCAACAGATCGACGGCGCGCACGCGGCGGAAGCCGGTAGCACAACTTGCTACGGTTGGTAGCAGTTGCCACCGCTCCACCGTCGAGTCCTTCAGCGGGCACAGGGCCGCGCCTCGAGTCACGCGGCCCGCGCCGCGCGCGGTCTCGGTCTCGGTCGCCTTCTCGCCGGAGTAGCAGGAACTCGCACGACGAGCTCCGCGGGACCGGCATGGGGAACGAAGGCGCGACGATGGCGGCGACGAACGTCAGAAGAGGCGCGGTGGTAGGGATGGGGATGGGGAATCGAGTGGTGACCGGTTAGCTGAGCAGAGTCAAGGGATAAGGTTAGGGCTGGGCCCACGCTCGTTTCTCTCACCGGGACGGACACGCGTCAAGCGTTGCGTGCGGAGGAACGCGGACTGGGATCCCCCGGATGATTGTGAGGGTTTCCCAAAAAAGAATCTATTGTTATAGAAATTTTGCCGCGCTGTCTTAAACGGGCAAGTGCACCCACCCCCTCCGATCGCACCCAGCTTAATCTTCGCTCCCCACCCACGTGCATTTCCTTTTCTTTTCTTTTTTCCTTTTTCCGTTTTCAGTAGCAATGCAAAGCACAAAAAGGAGTAGCCTGTGCACAACAGAGAGACGAGTGAGGAACCCGAACTCTGACACAAGCAAAACTGCCATTGGTACGTCGACTAGGATGGCTGAGGCATTGAGCACCTGCCGCCCGCCATGCCGGTGCGGCGGGATGCATTCTTTGTTAAACGCCATCCTGTTGCGCTCCCACCAGATAGACCAATACGAGCCGTAAAACAAAGGCTATTGAGCGGTTCTATCCCGCGGAATTGTAAACGCGGAATAAAGGTCGTGGAAAGCGCGTTCTTAGTGTTGAAAACTGCTGCGCCGTAGTAGTTCCGAAAAATATTCTGTTTTACCCATCAGGTTTACGGGGACTGCTACGCGCAGCAGTTTTCAACCCGTAAACCGAAAAAACTAAAACTATGAATTTTTAGCACAATTCATCGCAATTTTGAGAAATGTTCGACAATAAAAAGAGTTTGAATGCTCAAGTATGACAAATAGCATGTTCATGACGAACACAGAGAACAATCTGAAACAAAAGCGCCACGGATCACCAAATCAAGCCACACCACCACCACCACCATCAGATGCCGCAATCATAGCTTGCTTTCTTCGCGCGAGAGAAACGGCCTCCCAAGGTTTGATCAGTGCCGGTCGTGGGATCGAGAGAAATTCCCTCCCAAACTTTGATCAAGGTCTCATCTTCCAACTGCGTGTAATTCATCACCCTCGGCTGTTTGCTCGCAGTGAACACCGACCCCCCCGACTTGCTCGACGTCCTCCTCATCCTCTTCGCTGACACCGTCAACCCCTTCCTCGGCCTCGTTGTAGCCGAAAGCACCAAGGAGGGTTTTTTCGATGTTGACGCTGAGCTCGTTCAAAATGTCCATGTATGCGGCCGTAGGGACCTCACACACGACCAAGCTACAAAATCGGTCCAATCATCCGCAAGAAACGAATCAGAATTGTAGCAAAATCGAATGGAAGAGGGAAAAAACCCGTACCTTTGCGTCGACGTTGTAGTTTCGGCGGGAGGGGTCGACGATTTCTTATTTTTTGGCAGCGGCTTCGGTGGTTTCGCCGCCCCTGCTATGGCGGCCGCGGCCAGCAAGGCGACTCCTCCTTTAGTGGTACCAGCAACGACGGATTAGCAGCTTGCCCGGTGCCGAGCCGCTTGCGTGGAGGCCGCCGTCAGATCTGAACGACCCACGGGATCTGAGTCTGGCGCCGCGCAAACGCGGACGCTGACGAGGGAGGATACTAAGATTCCATGGCGGTGCTAGGAGAGAGAACGACCGGAGCCGTAGAGGAAGGTTGGAGCGAGGGCGGTGGTGGCAGGTAGCGGGAGCTGAAATTTATGTCCCGCCAAGCCTTTCTGCGCGTCTGAGGGCACCCTCGGGTCAGCGTGGAAACCCTTGGATTCAGGGGTTGGAGGGGGGAATTCTTCGTCTCCCTAAAAAAGTTTTATGGGACGACCAAGTTTACGGGCTCTTCTATTTCCAATTTTTTCGCTCACAGCCCATATGTGGCGGTTATTTTTCATCTTGGGGTCTTTTAGGGCCTCTACTAGAGATGCCCTTAGCCGGAGCGCGGGACCATGCGCTGAGGGCACACCTCACCAGAAGCTTAAGAGCATCTTTAGAATACACCACATTCC
>JAPCYS010001430.1:0-15836 GCA_028641055.1 Alopecurus myosuroides
AACTTGCAAGGAATTTCATAATTCAAAACTGCAAAAGGCAGAGTTCTTGTTTCGACAAAAGGAATAGAAGCATTACAATATGAATTACATTGTAAAAATAAAATGCTCCTATATCCATCATCCAGGTCAAGTGCATTTCTTCAAACATCCGAGCCTTCATCGCTGCTATCATTCTCGGGGGCTGCAGGCACTTCTTCTTCTGGATAGGTGATGGCAATATTAACCATAGAAGAATCTTGGTAGCATGCCCTTTGATTGCATCAAAGATTGCATTTCGTTGGGTTTCTGTGTATCCTCGAGGGACACCGGATGCTATGCGCCAGGATTTAGCATCAGGATAATGTAGACGCATAAGGCCGAGTGCCATGCGCGCACCACCTCGTGCAGCTGAGCGAAGAATGAATTCTTTCGACTCCGCAACCTCTGTGATGGCACCCGGAAGTTTGTAAATCTCCGAGAATTCCATAGTGCTTGTGGGAAGGAATTTGTTAATCAGCTGCATTCCTGCATTTCTGATTGCGTTCCACACTTCCCCAAAAGCTCGGATCTTTTCAATCCGAGAAATTCCTGGAAAATTTCCTGTTTTTTTGAAAAAAAAAGGAAAAGGTTAAGTGGAAAGATACATGAAATAAGACTTGAAGATATTGGTAAACGGAGTTAACTTACCAAGAACCTTGTCAATCTCGGTGCCTTCTTTCATGCGCGGGATTAGCATACTTTCCAAATCATTGATGACAGATCTATCTTCCGCTGCCTGCAACGAAGCCTTGGATCGAGCAATCCCAAGGGCCAGATTGCTGGCTTCCAGGTTTTCTTGAACTTTCAAAAGTTCCTTTCGAAGGATTGAGTTTTCCTCACGGAGCCGAGAGGCATTGACGGTGTCTTCCGCTAATTCTTTGGCTTTAGCTAAAGCGGCTAGAGGGCGAGAAAATATTCCAAGTTTACAAAAGTCCGGCAATTTTTTTCCAGAGAAACAACTGCACAGAGTAAATACCTGTTGCTTCAGATAGCTGTAGCTGAGATGATGCCAGCTCGTTTCTTTTCAACTCAATAATAGATTGAAGAGTTCTTACTTCTTCATTCTTGATATTAAGTTTATTAAAAAACTTCTAAGTTTATAGCATCGGCAGAATGCTGAAACTCGGAAATGAAAACCAAATGCTTAAGTATGAGCAAGCATAGAAACATTAAGAGGAAATCAGGTTTTCAACTTAATGCTTGGGGGCTAGAGATAATACCTGGCTCATCTCTCGCAAGCTGGCCAAGGTCTCGTTGAATTCTTGTGCGTAATCTGAGAAAAGAATTCCAACGTGATGAAGGCCATCCTGTATGACCTGACGAGGTGAAAATACGATATCATTGCGAATAACTAATCCGCCTTGTGGCCAAGGGCGAATCAGAGGGGCAGTAGCAAAAAAAAATTTAGCTTCCGTACGAATATATCCGAGGTCGTCGAATGGCTCTTCTTTTATCTGGATATTGTTGTCCAGATTGGGAATGGGTTCGTTTTCAACAGATGATCGAGGATTTCCGCCCGTCTGTGTTTCTGTTTTTCCCCTCATGCCCATGGCCGCAGAAGAAGATTCTTCTTTAATAGCAGCTTTATGTTTCTTCAACTTCTTCGCCTTCAGAGGAGTCGGGGCAAAGCTGAAAGGAGGATATCCGAGAAGTAAAAATCTCGAAGAATCGAAGGAGAATGATAATTAGGAAAACTCCAGTAAAGTACCTGGATGTGGCGATAGGAATTCCGTCAACAGTTACCATTCTCTCAAAGGTCACCTGCCTTTTGCGCTTCCGGTTGCTGTAAAACCTAGCATGTAATTCGCTGAGTTCGGCATCGGAAGCAAGATCGTTTCCTCCGAGTTCGTTGAACTAGGAAGGAATTAACAAAATATTAAAAGGCGGAGATAGAAGTTAAATCTGAGAAAAACTCGGAAACAAGGAGAGTATAAATACCTTAGGAACTAGATTTTCCACGTGATAAATGGCTAAGTTTTCTTCAATTTGAGTGCTGGTGGCGACCAGTTGGTGAAGTCGCTTTATAAAATCTTTCTTGGTATAGGCCTTATCTGTTCCCCTCATGCTATCTTCTGGCCCTTTGTATTTGCAAAGAAGCCGGGAACGAAATGAAAGGGGCTGAATACGACGACCGAACCAGCATAAAACAGTGTCCTTCCCAGTTAAAGAAGGTCTGGAAGAAGTAAGCTTGGCAATACGGCGCTTTATCTTCATTAGATTTTCCGGCAATGTCTCAACTGCTTCAACTGTCCAACTCTCTCGAGGAATGGCAGCGGAATTAACAAATGGAGGAACCCCGATTTCCTTGCCAGGGAACGGGATGTCCTGATGATAAAAGAAAGAACCCAGCCAGGATTTGGCGGGTTCTGGCACGGGAACCAATCCTCTCTATTTTTCCGAAGAGTGAAAGATATAGTTCCACAGATAGGGGAAATACCTTCTGTGATGTTATGTTTTACTTCAAAACAATATTGCCAAAAATCTAGACTAGGAGCTATTCCGAGATATTCTTCAAAAAGAGCTTGGAAACTAGCTAGATAGAGGATGGAGTTTGGAGAGAGGTTATGTGGTTGGACGCCGTAATAGTTAAGGATATCTATGAAGAAGGCAGAAGGAGGTAAACCCATACCTCGTGTAATGTGAGAGGTAAGGAGGACACGTTCTCCGTCTTTCGGTCTGGGCTCGAGTTCACCTTCTGAGTTTCGCCATTTGCCTTTAACTATTAATCCCTCCGTTGACATTCGTCGAAGGAGGACGAGGGAAGAGTTACTCGGATTCCAGTTGCCGACAAATTCTGCTTCTTCGGTCGCAGCGTGTTCGTTGACTTGAAGCGAGATCTTCTTCTCCGCCGTTTCAGGAGCAAACGGCGGGGAAGCTGCGGAGCTCGCACCCGCAACGTCCGCGGCGGCGGAAAGGTTTTCTCCGCCCGCCGCGGAGGCCGCGGTTTTCTCTGGCTCGTCGCCGGCGTGCTTGGGTGACCCAAGTTGTGGATCTAGGTCGCCGATGAGGTCGTCGATGGCGGCGCGAGTAGGCGAGGACGGTGAGGTAGCCATTTCCTGGCGGCGCGATTCGTTTCCGGTGTGCTTGGAGGCGAGGTGCGCTCGGGGCAGCGCTTTGCTTGAGAGCTCGTGCGCGTCAATGGCAAGTGCGGTGAGAGTGCGGAAGGTTTTCGTTGAGGACGAGGATGGCTATTTATAGCTAAAAATCCGTCAAGATACGTGCCAACGGCTATTTTGACCGTTGGATGTTTGCCGTGTCACTCGCCGGAAATCCGGGAAATGAAACGACAGGGTAATGATGGTTATCTCCTCGTTTCCCGCGAGAATCTGTCAGAGATATGTTTCTGGGTTTTCCGAGTAAAACCCAAACGTCACTTACGTCAGCATGGTTAAGTGCGCTGACGTAAGAAGTTTCTTCTCCGCGAAGAATCGTGAGAGAAAAACCGGATTTTCAGGATTTCGAGTTTCATGTTACCATCTTTTTCAAAAGAAGAATAAGAAGAATCAAGACTGCTGAATCAATATTTCTCGGACAAAGTATATTTGGCGAAAGACGGAGAATCAGAGTTTCGATCCTTCTTGGGGGCTACTGTCGGATATATACCAAATAGGGGTATATAAGATGGTAGATAAAGTGCCGGATTACCAGGGTGGCCTAAGTGGTAGTGGGCTCAGGTCCATTAGGCGGCCCAGTAGCCCGACGCACAGAAGCTGGATTCTAGAAGAACCCGGATCACGGCCCATGTGATCTGGCTTGGAGGAGAAGACGGATTCCTTGCTTTCCAAGTTACAAGTTACCGTAGTCTTCTAGGTTTCCTATTCTGTAAGCCCTAATCCGGCTATTATATAAAGCCGGACGTGAGATAGATAAAAGGAGAACGAATAACAGAGAAGCTCTACGCCAACTTGCCAAGAAGCTCATCCTCGTCGAGTAGCTTAGATCTAAACCCTCACATTGTATCCCTGTTTACGGGCTTTAGTCCCGATTAGTGAGAAGTGCGGGAGTAGGCACGTCATACTGTCGCGACGTACCGAACCTGGGTAAATCCTGTGTTCTGTGTTTACTACGCGATCCCGTTACCCCACGTCTCTACCGTAGTCTCATGGCACCCCCGTCTATGAAAACTACTACGATGTCTCGACAGGCGAGCAATCCCCTTCCCCTCCCCTCTAATCTCTGTTAGGGTTAGGGTTGCTTTTTGCGGAAAAATTCTTTTCTCTGTTTCTTTTCTTTCACCGAGAACAACTAGATCCTAGTGAACCTGCTCTGATACCATTGTTATACTCTAAGATCTAACTAGTCTAGGTGTTCATCGGTAGATGTAAAAACCTATGCCTTAGTTACTTGTAACTTGAGAGAGAATTCGAGAGGGAGAGAGAACAGAGGAAGGGAGAGAGGTACCACCTTCCAATCCCTTCGATGATGATGGAGTGGAGGTGGACATGGTGTTGCAGGGACGTTGACAGTGGCGACGGTGATGGAGCTTCCCGTGCCCAGCATTAACCCTAGATCGGTTTGGTGTATTGGTGGGGTTTGGTGGCTGCCGACGAACCTCGTGCGTTGTGCCCCGGCCCCACCTCTTTATGTAGCGCTGGCACATGGCCCACCAACCATATTAGGGTTAGCCGCCCCCGATCAGGGTGTACAGATCACAGGGTCTGGCAGGCCGTTGGGCCTGCAAGAGGAGATCAAACTAGCAGTGGCAAGTTTGCAAGTTTTAAACGTGGTCTATAAAAGACCCGGTCTTATAAGATTTTTCCCCGTACCATATGGGTGTCTTCGGCCTAGTGTACATTCATCGGTCCTCCGGCGATTTTATTACAAATATAACCCGCTACCCAATAAAAATGCTAGAAATACCCCTTACCGAACGAAAATGCCCAGTCTACCCTGGCGGAAAGCTAGCTAAGCGACACGTGTACATTCCGTCAACTGGGTTGGCGGGAAGTACAATCTACCAGTTTGGTGGCACGAGACCTCCCGCCGATCCGGTTGGCGGAATGTACTTTCCGCCAACCTAGTTGGCGGAATGTACACGTGTCGCTTAGCTAGCTTTCCGCCAGGGTAGAGTTGACATTTTCGTTCGACAAGGGGTATTTCTAGCATTTTTATTCGGCGGAGGGTTATATTTGTAATAAAATCTCCTCCGGCCCACATAGTAAGGGAATGTTTTTGCGAAAAACATAATAAGGGCAATCCGTATCACTCCGGCTGGTACAATCGAATATTCGACTATAAAACACTACCATCGACAAAGTCGAGCTAGCCAACTCGATCTAAAAATACCAGGCGCCCACTTGAAACACCTGTCGAATTCAGGCTGGCCACAACTTCCCATGGGCCCACATGAAGATGAGAATTACTCTCGCTATCACCAGGGCCATGATCACAAGAATCGTGGAACGAACAACCTTGACGTGAAAACAAGCAAGCACGACCGTCGAACTAGCGCGCGGGAGTTTGACAGTTTAGTGCTCCAGCCCGCCGCATGCCCTCGCGTACGTGTACCACTGGCCACTGCTGGGACGAACTGGTGTAGAGTACATATGCTTAGTTAATGGTTGGATCCCAAAACATCTTAATAGTGCTGGGAGGGAAGTTCTTATTAAAGCTATATGTCAAGCAATCCCTACATACTCAATGAGCTGTTTCAAACTATCGAAGAAGCTATTGAAGAAAATAACAAGTGTGATTGCTAAATTTTGGTGGGGAGGTGATTCTGAAAAACAGAAAATGCATTGGATTAAGTGGACTGAGTTAGCTATCCCTAAATGTGATGGAGGTATGGGTTTTAGAGACTTGGAACTATTTAACCAAGCCATGTTAGCAAAACAAGTGTGGAGGATTCTCAATAATCCTAATTCTCTTTGTGCTAAAGTTTTGAAAGGTAAATATTTTCCTACTGGAGACTTTATGTCGGCTACAAGGAGAAGAGGAGCCTCACATACTTGGCGGGCAATTCTACATGGTAGAGATGCTCTGAAATTGGGTCTTATTAAGAGAGTCGGTGATGGGGTTTCTATAAAAGCATGGGAAGACCCATGGATTCCAGATAATACTAGCAGACGACCTATGTGCAGATTGCCATCTGCTAATATTGTGACGGTGGATGAGCTACTGGATCCCCTATCAAATCAATGGATAGAAGATAAAGTGAGAACTAATTTTATATTTTCGGATGCAGAAGCAATATTACGAATTCCTGTTGGCAACTTCTCAGATGATTTTTGGTCTTGGCAACCAGAGAGGCTTGGGTACTTCTCTGTTAGATCGGCTTACAAATGCCTAGTCTCGGCCAAGAGGATTTTTATGGATGGTTCTTCAGTGGGTAATTCATTGAGTGTGTGGAAGAAACTTTGGAGAATGCCAATTCCCCCTAAAATCCGAAACTATTGGTGGAGAGTTATCAAACGCTTCATTCCAACCAAGCAAATTCTTCGCAGTCGTCATATTGAGCGCCTGGATACGTGTGGTGAGTGTGGTGCCTCCGAAACAATTGTCCATGCCCTCTTTAAATGTACGTGGACAAAGCTATTTTGGACTAAAATCAAACAGGTGACTGGGGTTAAAATACCCAATCTTCATCCTGCTTCTTGGGCGATGGATATTCTGGAGTCGGAGACGATTACTACTGATAATTGTTGTATTATTCTTTGCGGTGCTTGGGCTGTTTGGAATGAACGTAATGCAAGGAAACATGGGGAATCTACAAGAACGGTCATGCAATCTGTTAACTGGGTATTTGATATTTGCAATGATTTGCAGAATATTAGCAAGGATTACAAACCTGCTGCTCATATCACACCAAAAAAAATGGGCTCCTCCAATGGCCGGTAGATTAAAGATAAATGTGGATGCCTCTTTTATTATCTCCACGTTCTCTGGAGGGACGGGAGTCTGTATCCGAGATCACCTAGGTAATCTGGTTCGTGCTAAATCACTTTGGCTTGATCATGTTGCTAATTCAACCATTATGGAAGCCCTTGCTGTCAGGGACGGCATCAAAGTTGCTTTGGACTCTGGCATTACTCAGGTGGATATTGAGTCGGATTCCTTGCAAATTGTTACAATGTGGAAGAACAAGAACTATGACAAATCTGAGGTTGCTTCTATCTTATTAGAAATTGATGACCTGGTAGGTAATATGGAGAGATTTACCTTGTCCTTTATTCCTAGGTCTGCTAATGTTCTTGCACACTTGTGTGCAAATTACTCTAGCCCAGATAGGAGACATTGTCTTTGGGTGAATTATACCCCTGCCTTTCTCGATGCCTGTATCAGAAAGGAGTGTAAACCCGACTGAATTTTGTGGCAGCAAGTTTGTTGACGCACTCTTTTCCTTCCAGGGTACCTACGGGGACTGGGAGGTTTTTAATGAGGCGGGCTTGCTTGCTTAATATATGATGTGAAATTTTAAAAAAAAAATAGTCAATGCAATCGATATCTCGGATGAAACGATCCTGACAGCCCAAACACCGATCCCATGTCTCCAAATCCCGCGATATCCCAAAAGCCGATACGCCGCGATCGATTCGTCTCGGACTGACTGACTAATCCTCCAGGAGATTCAGGCCCTGAAAAGTAGAGGTCGGGGAGAACATGCACTGTGATCTCGCCCACGACGACCTACACCACACGTACCCGAAAAGTGATCGTTTGTCCAGCCAGCTCGAACGATGAAACCATTGGCTGCCCCGTCCACCACCCCCATGTGCACCGGGTGCCTCGGTGGCCTCGGTGAAAGCTGGAACACGCCCCCACTTGCGCTCGAGTTGTGCGCTGCAAGTTGCGATGCGAGCAAGCCACGACCGAAGGAAGGAACTATACAAGGCATACGTGCTCACGATTCCGCCCGTAAATTAAAGGTCGCCACATGGGCACATAATCTATGTCCCGTCACTGCTAACGTACGTACAGCTTGAATCATGGAGAGCTGGTCTTCACAGTAGATGAAAAGTTAGGCCTGCTACACCTGTAATAACATAATCCGGTGGCGCCTACGCGTCAGTGACCCAACTCGACATATTTGGGGGCGGGGGGCGTACCGGCCGTACGATCCGCGGCAAGTGACCCAACTCGGCATTTGTTATGTGGCGCATGCGCCCCGCGCGCGGGCGACGCGATAGGCGCGCCGCGGCGTAGGCGTGGACTAACCACTGCAGCACACGGCTCCCTTAAACAAAACATCGTACTATCAGCCAAAACTTTTGGGAGTTATTGCGTGGGGAGGGGATCCATGTCAAAGCTGCCGAATCTTCGCACTGTTGTTTAGCTAACTAAACTAGCCCGGGATTAAACGGGTCGCGCTGAGAGCCACATGCTTCTCTTTGCTGAGAGCCTTTGACTCCACGGTGCAGAAAAGCTCTGCGATCGCGGTTACTCGCTGCTTCTACCGGCAGTGTATTTGTTAGTGGTGTCTTGTTTGTCGCTACCCTGCAAATGGCAATATATATTAAGGCTTGCTTCTTCTTCATCTGCGTCCAAAACACACTGCATGGCTTCCTGAACTTGAGCCTGAACCTGAACCCACCCTCCTGATCGTCACTCATTCCCAGTGCAGCTCCCTCGCTTCTTGCTCTCCCGAGGAATCAACCAGCAGCTCAGCTCCTCTGGGAAAAGCTTAGGTGCGTCGTCGTTTCCCCCTGAAAACGTGTTGTCTTTTCTATTTTTCGCTCCTGTAGTTTCGTGGTAATTAATGTCCATCAGAAGTTTACTCTAGCCTGTCTGTCAGCCTGTGCGCGCGATGTCTGAAAAACTCCTTCAGACCCCTGCTCGGTGCTGTCATTTCAGAGCTGCAGCTTGGGTTGGGTTCTGGCTCCCTCTCGTTTTCTCAGACCTGTTGTAGCTGCCTGCCGTGCATAGCACAACTATCTGCCTTTTGTTTTTTCCTTTGCTCGGGCGTGCCACCCGCATTCTGACGCTCCGTCCAGTAGAGACGAACGACGACGGCGACGCCTTAAATCCTGTGGCCAGAGCTCGGCAGCGTTTCCTTGTCAAGACTCGACACCCAGAACCACCATTCATATATTCCCCTCCCTGGAGAAGTCGTGCACCTGCTGCTTTTCTTAGTAACCATCGACTTTTCTCTCGTCTTTCGTTCACAAAACAAATCGACTGAAAAATAATTAAGCAGAATACTAGTAATACGCGTGCTCGTCAACGAACGAATACCCAAAACGGTACAGCCATATGGCAACCTGTAGTTCGCAAAAGCAGGAGAACTATAATCAGAGGAAGTTGTGTCCAGCACAGCACAGAGACTCAAGTTGTGTATTATGCAAGCTGCTAACTTTGCCAGGTTAGATCCGTTAATGTGTTCGCTGGAACATTTTTCTTTGCGAATAGTAAAAGCATTCTCTGCAGCCACGAACATCATCGCGTTAACCGGCCAGAACCGGTCCAAGCGCTACGTCCACATCGTATCTGGAAAGGGTACCGCCGGCCACCCATTTTCCGTGAACTTGCAGTACATGTTTGTGTTTGTGTTGTAGCCCCAACAGCATGTGAACGCACGGAGAGACTGGTGGCGGGAAGAGCAGTCCGCAAAGCCGGATCTTGTTCTGTGATCAGGAGAAGCTCTAAAAGTCGAATCACCCTTCCATCCATCCGTTAAAAAGGCGTATGGTGGAGTGGGTTATCTCAACAAGAGATGGATGCTAAAATAATCCACTACTCCCTCTGTTCCACAATGTAAGCCTTTCTAGTAGGCTAAACTAGCCTGCTAAAAAGGCTTACATTATGGAACGGAGGGAGTAGCTCTTATCTCCATTCGCCCTACAAGTCACATGCTTCACTTCCCCTTTATCCATTGTGGTATTGGACTTGTTGCGAATTAAAGAACCGTAGTAAAAAAAAAGAGGTTTGTCTAGATAGGTACATGTGGAAGAATTTGGATGATGTTCTAGGACTCGCAACAACTTGGTAAGTTCTAATAACTTCGTGTAATGTAATGAGCACAAGTGGAAGAAATGTTCTACCTAGGTTGCTAATTATAATTTTTTATTGTTAGGCTAGACTAACTGGTATTATAAACCAGTGTAACACGAAGTCAGGGACACCAAAGTTGATGTCGGATAAAAAAAACACACAGCTGGAGCTCTCGCGACAACGGCGACCGGTAACCGCACGTCATCGCTGGCGTGATCTCCCTCTACCGGCTACCCCTCAAAGCACAGCGCTACCATCGCTGGGGTTAGGGAGGCCGGAGGCCCATGCTCTTCTTGCTCTATTTCCTCGACTGCTTTTCTGAGAACCTTTCTTGGAAAAGAGACGATGTTTTAAGACCGACAACAACTTGGTAAGTCTCAATATCTTTGTGTAATGTAGTGAGCACAAGTGGAAGAACTCCGCCCCCAGTTATAAGATGTTTTGGTAGGCTAACTAACTGGTATCATAATTTTGTTTAACTATTTTTGTTGTCTTTATAGTAGGCATTTTGATTTTCATTTTAAAGTAGAAAGTAAGAAGGACAAATAGTACTACTGACGTTTCACTTTACAGAATCGGTCAAGGTTCCATGTCGTCCGAGGGGCTTGTTTTTATCCGAAATGCTAAGTTTTTTTTTTTTCAAAGTCGGAGGGACCCCAAAAAAAACCGCACATCAAAGCGGAAACATTCGTAAAACATGTTTGGAACGTAGTAGCAATTCGAGCGGCGATTCCGTAGGTTTTCACGGCGTTTCGCACGCAGCGGCAAATTAACAGTCCAGAAAGACCCGGCCCGGAGAATGCGACCGAGACCGATTTAAGACCGCGCAGCTCGATTACAAGGAAACAGCAAGCACACGCATAGGAAACGAAGACCGCAAAGTACAAAGCCAAGGAAGGGGAGCGAGCGAGCGAGTGGTAGACTCCAATAAACCACCCCAATCCCAAGCTCAAACCGGAACCAGCCCTCATTCCCCTTGTCCCCCCGCCCCCCTCGAACCCTCCGCCGCGCTCGGGATCCCCCGCCGTGGCTCGGCCGGCGGCCGGAGGAGAAGCCGCCGTGGAGAATCGCCGTCTCCGCCCGTTCCGTCCTCGCGCGGAGAAGGTGACGAGATTCCGACTCGCGCGCTCCTTGTTATTTCTTATCTTTCCTTTGGGGTCGATCCCTGCTTCCTCGGTGGGGGAATGGCACAGTGATTTGCCATTTCTGCTCTTCCCTCTCTGCGGGGCGTGTTCCTGTTTGAATGGAACAGTTCGTGGGCGGCGCGGCATGCTTCGTTTTTTTCTTTCCGGGGTATTGCGGGCTCTGTTGTTCTCTTCAGAATTTTGGATTCTAGCTCTCGTTTTCCGCATGCGCTCCGCCAGATATTTAGCAGGAAATTTATTGGAATTTGCCTCCGCGGTCCGTAGATCAAACCGCCACTCAACGCCAAATTTTTTGCACGTGTATTTTACGGGAATGCGTTCATTTTTGAAACGGAAAGATCGGATTGCTGCGTTGGATGGGCGCCGTGCAGTCGAGATCACTTTGGCGACCAGACGATCCGTTTTCATTCACATCGCATTTACTGTGCTTTGCTGATTTTAGTACTTCACCGCCGATACTGGAAACGTTTGGAATCCGCGGAAGGGAAATTCCCCCCATTCCTCCAGATCATTTTCGAGGAAAAAGGTTAGGAAGAGTCGAAAATTTGCTTTATTCACTTTTATTATGCACAGGAGCAACACAAAAAAAGTTTCCTTCATTACAAATATTTGGAAATCCTTTACTATTTCTGACCACAAACAATATGAGTCGATTGCTCCTCCATCTTTCACCCTTTGATGAGGGCAGGGCAGCATAAAGGCGCGGCTTTTAATGGCCAACCACACGCCTACGCTCCGGGCCGTCGGCGTAGTACGTCCCGTAGGAGTTGCTAGATCACTGGAGTACGTCGCTGGAGTACAGTGGGAGTTAATAGAATACCCGGCGCTCGGCGGCATCGCACGTCGCTGGGCCCGTGCTTCTCCGATGCCGATGGCATCGCACGCGGCAGCCGCAGTACGCTACACCCCCTACACGGCAGCGTAGCAGCCGTTTTTACGGTGCCGTCCGGCTAGTACTAGTACTGCTACTATGCAATTCAAATCGAAAGTACTACTCCTACCCATCTATTTACTTTTGTCTCTTTAGCCTTTCTGCGCTGTTCCTAGCTGTTTCCTCGGGATCTGCGCGGCTGCGCGCCATGCTGCTTTCTTGCTTCCGCCGCCTGCCCCTGCGGGCTGGTCGCCTGCTTCCCTCTGCCGCGGGGGACGTCCTTGGCGGTACGGTTTGGCGGCGCTCTGTTGGCGAGTTGTTGCCTTGTTGGTGAGCAGGACGCAGGGTGTGATATGCTTTGGGTGGTCAGACAGGTTTTTAGGAGCCCGGCGACTGATTCTAGTTGGAGCTGGGAGAGCCTGTGCATGCGGCTGTGGTTGTGTTTGTGGACCTGGTAAACCGTTTCTTTCTTGATGCAAATACTAGTTTACTGACTGCGATGGTCCTTGCTGATTGTTCAGTTCCTTTTCTTGAGTTCGTCATGAAGCCTTCAAAGTCCTTGTACTATTCGTTGTTTCTTTGGCATATCATGTGGAACATTTCGATGCTCTGCTCCTTGCCCAATGCTCCTCTGTTGTCTGCTCCACTACAGACTACACTCTCTGAGAATGAATTCTGTTTGCGGATTCTCTTCTTAGTGCCATTCCTGGGCGGTTTTCTTTTTGCCTGTACAATTGGTTCTTCTTACACGATTTTTGTTTTAATAAGAATTGTTCTTACACGATCACTAGTATCATGGATTATTCAAACTGGCTATCTCATGGTTTACTCATTTCCCTCAGTACCTGCGAGAAGAATGTTAGCACAATCTGCCATTTTGGGTTAAAATAGATTCTATAAAGTTGGTCAATAATCGAGATGGACAGTCACTTGCCATATCGGGCACGCATTCCTTTCGCCCAATTCATTTTCATTGTACTCCTTCATGTTTTTCTCATGTTCTTGGCTTGCCTTTGTGCTCTAGTTGCATATATCATGAGGCTGACGTTTGTCTTATCAATTGCAGATGAAATTTTGACAACTGCTCAGCCTTCACAGTTGTTTGAGAAGGCCTCTTGGTCGATTGTTTTTCTCAGTCTCGAAGCACTATGCCAAGATCCGACTCGGATAGGGATGATATTTTCTTTGATGCATTTGATGATATTAGATCAGCCAGGGAGCCTTCGTCTTCAGATGATTGTAGCACTAGTGGTGAAGGATTATCACCAAAGACACTCGAGTATGATATTTGGGCAAGTGAGCCGATGAGTGTTCAAGAAAGACGACAAAGATTCCTCCAGGGAATGGGATTTGATGACTTAGGTGGCACTAAAGTGGATCTTCCTCAATGCCAAGAAGAAATAACAACCATCGACTCCCCTGCTGACTTGCAGGAAAGGACTATCAGCAACATATCTTCTTTGGATTCATCTATTCCTGAGAGTGAAGCGGCATTTGATGCCGCATGCTGCATAAGGGATCTCGATAGTGGAAAGAGATATGTAGTTCATAATGGTGGGCATGATGGACTAACTAGCTTTCTGAAGGAGGTTGCAACCGATAAGGTGTTATCTCTTCTGGAGTTTGAAAGCTTAGTTGGTGTTTCTCGATCTGTTCAAAAGTTATTACAAAGGGCATATTCTCGCAGTCCTGTAAGAGAGACAAAAGGGGATATTGGCAGTAAGAAGGATATCAAAAGCTTGTGCAAAAATTTCATGAAGAAGCGGAGTTTTGGTGGAATTTGCAAGTCTGATGTCCATGTAAAAAGCTCCACAACAAGTGTACCATCCAGAACAAGAGTTCAGCATCGGAAGAAAAAGAATGCTGAATTCTCTGCTGTTTATATGGGACAAGAAATCCGAGCTCACGACGGTTTAATTAGAGTGATGAAGTTTAGTCCGTCTGGCTGGTATCTAGCAACTGGGGGCGAGGACTGTGTTGTTAGAATTTGGAAGATTACAGAAGTGGATGCATATTCTAAAATGTATGGTGGAGAGAACCTCCCTCATGAGTATGTAGAGAAAATTAAAATCCTCAAACCGAAGCAAGCAGATGGACAGAGCCATACACTTGCAATTATGCCCAATAAGGGTTTCCACATTACCGAGAGCCCAATGCATGAATTCCATGGACATACAGGTGATGTCCTGGATATGACATGGTCAAAATTAGATGTAAGTTTCTTTCTTTATTCTCCAATGGTGTCATATTTTTCTAATGTTCCTACTCAATCTACTCTCCTGAATTTTCATGATTATCTATCAATATGTTTTTATATATCAGGAACAAACAACAAGATTTTCTTATCACCATTTATTTGGTTTCACTGCAGTGTCTGTTGACCTCATCAAAAGATAAGACAGTCCGCTTGTGGAAAGTTGGCTCTGATGGTTGTCTTGGAGTATTCAAACACAAAGACTACGGTAAGCAAAGATATCATAAATGAACTGTTATGTGTTCTTTGATGCCCCAATTCTTTGCCCAGCATAGATTTCTTAATTTCTTCTATAAGTCTTGTTGTTTGAGGCGTCAGATAGTACTTATTACCTTGTATAAACTTTGAGCCTATTTCTTTCTGGTACAAGAACTTGACTTTCCTTTGAAATTGTGTCAACAGTGACGTGTGTTCAATTCAATCCTACTGACGAGAGATACTTCATCAGTGGTTCAATAGATGGAAAAGTCCGCATTTGGGATGTTTTAGACAAGCGGGTAGTCAACTGGGCTGATACGCGGAATATCATCACTGCTGTTAGTTACCAATCAGACGGAAAGGTTTGGCTCTGATGATCAAAATGTTATTGCAGATTATTTTGCATCGCTGAATGCTAATTCATGATTTGTAAATCAGGGTTTTGTTGTTGGCACAACTGCAGGAGTATGTCGCTTCTACGATCAATCAGGTAGGTTTCTTCTTTGGATGTCTCTTATTGTGTATGAATAGTCTCTTAACTTAGCAGCTCGTTTTTGTAGGTGAAGACATCCAACTAGACAAAGAATTGTTTATGCAAGGGAAGAAAAAGTCTGCCAGCAGTCGGATCAAGAGTCTCCAGGTATGATTTCAGCCTTGATCATTTAATGTTTCTATACTAGTATTTTGAGAAACAGTTACGAGAATGTGTGCTAATTTGGGACTGCCGCTTTGCAGTTATGTACAAGTGATTCTCCTAGATTTCTAGTTACATCAACAGATTCTAAGATTAGAGTTGCTGATGGTGTTGATATAGTCCAAAAGTTTAAAGGTATATTTTTGCATCAGTTCCCATCCTTCATTTGATTATAAAAGCCAACATTTTTCATCTTCTTACATTCCATGACCTTAGCAATCATAACATCGCCCTTTCTACCTTGCGATGCAGGTCCTTGGAAGTCAAAGACCCTGTCATCGCCATCTCTAACATCGGATGGCAGATATCTTATATCAACTGGCAGGGATTCCAATGTCTACATCTGGAATTTTGAATCAAGCAGCAAATTGCGGAAAAGCGAAGCCAAATCGGTTCGTTCTTGTGAAATGTTCTTCTCCAAGGACGTAACAACCGCCGTGCCATGGCCAGGAGTGCGTCGAGAAAGGCATGTCAAGCCCTCTTGCTTGACCGAGAAACCTGTTAGCACACCCAATTTAGGCCGTCACGGAGAAAGCCGTTCACCCGGGGCATGGTTCTTCACCGATGGCACAAGGGGGTCTGTGACATGGCCAGAAGAGAAGCTCTCCTCTGCGAAGCCTGTGAATGGCCCCCGGCTGGCTGATTGTCTGTCAGCGATATCGGCTGCTTGGAATATGGTAATCGTGACAGCAAGCCACGGTGGAGTGATCCGGTCTTTCCACAACTACG